>CAJHQP010007027.1:0-34586 GCA_905132765.1 Moricandia arvensis | reverse complement strand
GTTTATTTTCACTTTCAAATATAACCCTATATTCCCACTTTTACTCCTTAAATAAGAGGCTTTTAATGTAATACTTACGGATTGACGATCGCACCACGTAAGACCTCTTGAAGCAGTTGCCACAATAGCGATGTTGACTCTCGTTTTCGCACAATTAACTTAAAGCTAGACGCAATCGCGTATAACAAGTACAACAATCACAACAAGCCGATCCTTTCCTCGTCAAAGCGGGATCTGGGACTTTGGTCTATCGCTGAACGCAGTTACACTTAGGAGATTAGACGTACGGAAATTCTCTAGTAGATTGTCGTTAATCAGAATTAATAGATTTGCTAGGGTTTATTATAGGACCGTTCTGAATATTAAACCTTTAGGGTTTTAGGGAGATCACTCTCGCGCAATCTCGGGCCCCTGAGCGTCGATCCATAGCAATACGATGGCATCGAATCGATGATCTTCTATAGTTACTAATTTTCGTGGTTTTAATTAAGATTATCTTAAACTTCTAATTCAAACTCTTCGTTTGTACTATTATTTAGATTGTTTAAGATAGATTCCAGGTATTATAAACCAAACTTCTCGCTTGTACTACAAACCTTAATTTCTTTAAAAATTGGAAGTGATTCAAATTCAAACTCAGCATTAAGGTGCAACTTAAACAAAGAACAAGAAGATTACGCCTAACACTTCTAATTTAAATACCAATACATTACTGCCATTGAAATAGACACTTAATCTAATAGAGAAAAACTACTCAGACATAGCAATAAAAGTACATCATTAAATTATTAATAAATTGCATATAATAGAATGCAGTAAAAAGATAAGGAGTTCAAGATCCCTTCTCTGTAATGATGTAAGATTATTTCTCTCCAACAGATGTAGCAATGTATTCAGTGAAAACTCTGGTTGTAACTAGTGGGCTGCCTAGTTTCTGAATAATACAGCTTTAGGGTTTAACAAAATAGAAAAACCCTAAGAATAGTCTAAATTTTGGCCAGAGACTTGTCTTGAAATTAAATGAGATTCTGGGTAAACTTGTATTTCTCAATCTTTACTGCTGACTCACGATCGATCGATCGCACAGTGTGTGATGTCAATCGATGGTTCCATTCATAAATCACACCCCAACCAACAACACCAAAAAAACCCAAACCAACCCAAAAACCAACCAAACCAAAACAAACCAAAACAACAAAAACCAAAAAACAAACACAAAAAAAACCATAGCTATATCAAAAACCTAATTCCCAAATAGACTTCTATGTTGATGGACATCAGATAGATTAGCAAACTCTTCACTACACTAACTGGAGAGCATTCAGGCGCCACATGGAGTTATCTGCGACTATGAGTTAAACTGGTTGTATCTGATCTCTAATCGATCAAAATATTGTTTGATGAATCCTGTAAAGATAAGAACAAACTACTCTGATTGAAGTATGTGATGATGCAGAGCATTGTGCACGTGCTTTTGTGATTATGAGTTCCGATGAGGAGACAGAAGATTGAGCATCAATCGACACCCATCACACTCATCGATCGACGAACTTGCAGTTCAACAAGTCGCATTGACAGATCGCGCACTCTCGTTATCGATCGACACTCAATACTTCAGACCGATCACACTTTCCATGCAGATCTCGATTACAACCCAGCCAACCTCGAGTAACGATCACGAGATTAACAGAGAAGAGAAAATGATTGAATACGCGAGGAATTTCTCATGGAAGAGGCATGGTGGATTTCATGTTTCCCTCAACTCGGGGAAATCGACGTTGATCGATGGTAGCCAATCACCATCGTATCTAATACTGGAGCTGTAATCCATAGAGTCCCGACACTAGATCAGCAGCGGAACGCGAAAGAGAGTATGGTATATCTATCACACCCATATCACGTCTGCGTATTAATGAACAGGAGGATGCCAGAAGTGCACGCAAGAGCTATGGATGGCAGAATTTCTGCATGTCACAAGAGAAGATGTGGCGGATATACTTGCGATGGCTATGGAGCTGGGACTATTTCGCGCTAACAGTCTGATTATCGAGCATCGCATCGACGACCACAATATACCATCGATGACACCCATCAGGCATATCCAGGATACGATGAAGCTTACAAAAGATTATGATGCAGATTATAGAGAGGACGAGCTGATTGAGTATTGCGGCCTAGCAATGGAAGAGGCTGGCTGGGTAATGAACACGAAAGTGGATAATCAAGCATCAATCGACAGCACCTCCTTGCCTTCAAACAACATCTGACGCAAACTAGAACAAGAGCCAAGAACAAAAGATGCAGATGATGGTTCTCTCAGACCAGATGAGTTCGGAATTTTCAGAGATACAAGAAGGGACTATGGAAGAATTCTAAACATACCTAAGGAGGATGTAGGCATATGCCCTTGTTATGGCTACTGGATCAGGAACTTTATTTGCACAACAGCCATCGATCGACGCACGAGTATAACCATCGATCGACAGAAAGGAATAAAAGAACGTGCCGATCCCATGATCTATACACACACAAACATTTAAAATGCAATCGCTGCCAACCATCCTGCATACACGATCACACCATTCCTGCGGAGATGTGAACCAATTTTGTACCGTCTATCCTTGCCGTTCAGGAAGTCCGCAATCAGTCGATTGGATAAACCCACTACTGATAAAGACGGTGATGTGAGAGCATGGACAAAGAGCTTATTGATGCAAACAAACAATTTCTATTGGGAAAAAGAAAGATGTATGTATGGCATGTACAGAGACGAGAATGGCAATGCACGAGCTGTAGACGGAAGAGTTGTTATGTGCAAGAAGAAGATATCTGGGCAGTTCTAGAAAGAGCTATTATGTTTGAGCAAAGCTACATATGCTTTACCATGAAACATGCAGCAAAGATCGCATTTGTGCTATGAAGAAGCAAGAGACATACAGCAGGTAGCAGGGATGATGAAATCGTGCAAGAGACCTAGAAAGCTCAAGAAATTTCGCCTGGATTATTTCTGACCAAGAGGCCTGGATGATGTTCTATTATGCCAATAGACCAAGGTGCCCTCCACCGGTTTTACTACACCCATGGATGAGATGAAGCAATAATTAGATATTCTTCCAAAGACAGCATGCGATTGGACCAACATAGTGACATCGATCGACGGCAGCATCATGCCATCCATTGATACTTGAGTTCGACAGATAGACAGTCTGTCCAACAGAAAGACAATTTAGAAGACAGGTTCCCGATGAGGAACAAAAAATTTGTTTTTCTGGAAGAACCTTGATGAAGGAAGATATTTCTCATGATTAGAGGATATATTGCAGTGACTATATGGTGCCAGGACTTAGGAATGCCTACAGCCAGTACTCTGAGAATCTACAAAGGAGAATGCATTCATTGGGAGGTTACTACGGAGATCATGAAGAATGAGAAAGCCAGAGGAAGATGAGGCAGTGAGAAGCTTCGTTGGTACAATGGTTTCAAGAAGAGCAAAGAAGATGTAGACACTTGTTTTCCAAGTGTTGATCCACCTACATTCTAGTCAGAAAGTTCAAAACGTCCGAGCTAAGACTATAACCAAGCGCTGAGTGCAAGGCAACCTACTGTTTAGTAAGTTTTTTATTTAGTTTTTACTTAGACTACTATTTATTTCGAGTTAACTTCGTTTTTACAGACTGTTTAACTCACCATCGGTCGACACCATAGAAGCATCGCGACCATCGATCGACCATATCTGCCTACCATCGTTCGACGCTCTCTTACAGAGAGAGGTATCGAGTATTCTACTTAAGCTATTTACTTATTGATTTGATTTTTCCTAACCAATCTGGGGCGGATTACACTCGGGACAATGTAATTTAAGTCTAGGGGAGGTTCTCTAACACTATTTATTTGTTTTGAGTCTTATTTACCTATAATATATATATATATAATTTTTTTTTATTGAGTCAAGAAGGGAACTATGATCAAAGATTTATTATTGACTAACAACACTTTAGCATCATTCCTAGAAGGCTGTTTACAGAGATTACTAAAGATACCAAAGTGGATCATTCTAGCGCTATATTCACACTTGCTTAGAAAGTTTGAAGTAACCAAACTTGATTTCCAATACTAATCATGACATTATTTTCTTTCTTTGGGACTTGGTTACACTAGATCTGATTCCTTCTGCAAGTATGGAAGGTAAAAGTCTATGTGCTTCTGATTCCCCTCTCTCTCCCCTTCTAACAAAAAAAGGAGTCAAACATGATTTGGTGGCTACAACCATTAAATCTTGATTCATATGATCCTAGAAAGAGATAAAAGGTCAAAGAATTTAACAGGATCTGGTGGCAAAAACCATTAGGGTTTGATTCATGGAAGCCTATCCAAATATCTTAGTCAATTAAAAAAAATGATACCCTCAAAAGAAGGGAGACATTGACTGAGAAAAAGTGAGAAGAGAGAGAGGAAAGGAATCAGAGAAGACTACCTGTGTGTTCAGATACTTGCAGAGGTAAGAGTCCATTATCCTTTGATCGATTCTCCCAAGGTAAAGCTTGCACATTTATTTTATGCAAAGAAATGGAATCAGTAGAGGGGCGAGTCAAACTAGTATTCGCTAGTTGTTGGTAGAATGGATTTGGTTGCTATACTAGGATAGGGATATATAAAGTTTCTCTGTGATTGACTTGATAAGATGTGGATGTAAGAAAGTGAAGGTGACAATTACAATTAGATAGTATGTGCAGTCTTTCGTTTTTCAAACTTCTCACACATGCTTTGTTTGCTTGAAGACAAGCAATTGTTAAGTTCTGGGAGAGTTGATATACTATGATTTTACCTATTTCACCAACAATATATATATATATATATTATATTTAAAGTTTTTTATATGCATTTGGCATTGTTTTAGAGAATTTACAGGTCTACGTAGTTATTGGAAGCAATTGGAGCTTTTGGACTATTTTGGAGCAATTAGGACTGCTCAACAAAAACCCATAGTCGGATCCAGATTTTATGAATGGACCATCGCATCAATGTCACACACTAGTTCGTCGATCGACGATGAAGTCGGCGAAAGATTGGGGCTGGTGGCAAAAACCCATTAGGGCTTGATTCATGGAAACCTGTCCAAATATCTCAGTCAATTAAAAAAATAAAATGATACCCTCAAAACAAGGGAGACATGACTGAGAAGAAGTGAGAATGGAGAGAGGAAAGGAATCAGAGAAGATTACATATGTGCTCAGATTACTTGTAGGGGTAAGAGTCCATATATCCTTTGATCGATACTCCCAAGGTAAGCCGGCAGTTTTACTTTATGCAAAAGAATGAAATCAGTAGAAGGGACGAGTCCAGACTAGTATTCGTTAAAGTTGTTGGTAGAATGGATTTGGTTGCTATACTAGGATAGGGGTAAATAAAGTTTCCCTGTGATTGTCTTGATATGATGTGGTTGCACAAATTAGGGTTACATTTATATTCAGACATTATGTGAGTATTCACTTTTAAAAACCTCTTTCACATGTTTGTTTGCTTGAGGACAAGCCAAGGTTAAGTCTGGGGGAGTTTATATAGCCTATTTATTATCAGTTTTTAGGCCATGTTATAGGCTCTATTTAGGGTCTATTATGTGTGTCTTGGCAATTTTTAAAGGCCTTTAAAGGTCCAGGTATGTTTTGGAGATATATGTAGATACTTGGAGCTTTTCCAACATTTAGAAGAGAAGAATCTGTAGCAGATCATTGAGAGAGTCGAAGTACAAGACAATCATCGATCGACGACACTATCTTGGCGTCAAACGATGGTACAAGACCAAGAGTGATCGATGTTGGACAATTGCCATCAAACGATTACAAATTCTCAGACAGCCAATCTCAAGCCCAAGCTAGAGACAAATGACGAAAATATCCTGGAAGAGTTTTGACCTAGATTTTAGGGTTCTATATTTATACTTTATGTATCACACACACATAGGTGGTGTGGTGGAGAGGATGCTGTAGGGTTTTTAGTATTCTATTATAGTTTTAGAGTTTTTAGGGGAGAAGATTCATAACTCCTTAGGGAGATTTGTATTGGAACCCCGGTATTTTATATGTGCATTATATTTAGACTATTGTTCTTACTTTGATTATGTCTGAGTAGTCATCAACTAGATTTAGGATTGAATGATAGCAATCATGGATTAGCTCAAAAGTAGGATTGCTAGGTTAAAGTTAATATCCATCAAATGAGTTGTGCTTAATGCTTGCATTCTAGAGTAGCAAACTAGGATCCCGAAAGTAGGACATGGACGACTACGAGAGTAGATTTTGTGCCAGAATAGGCTTCATTGAACTTGGTTTTTAGGCGCTTGCGATAGCTGGTCTAATTAGCTTGATGAACATACCAAATCTGGTTCGCACTTCCTTCTGATTTCACCATCGATCGACATTAGGCCTTAGCTGTAGATTGATGGTCTTTCCTTTTGCTCGCATATGAGAGTTGGAGTTAAAAGGGTCAAAATAGTTAATATTTGGGTTCTACAATATTTACATTTTCGTGCCCCCTATTCCCTATAGTCCATTAAGCTTGAAACCCTAAGTCTAGCATATTTGCATCTAGTTAGTTTAGTAGCATATTTACATTTGCATCTAATTAGTTTAGTAGCATATTTCCATATTTACATTATTAGCATATTTTCCATATTGCAATCTATACCTTCTAATAAGGAATATTTTGTTGAACTGATTTATTGCTACCAATATATATAATTACCTAGCTTAGTCTTTAGAAAT
Source organism: Moricandia arvensis (assembly GCA_905132765.1). Classification (NCBI taxonomy): domain Eukaryota; kingdom Viridiplantae; phylum Streptophyta; class Magnoliopsida; order Brassicales; family Brassicaceae; genus Moricandia; species Moricandia arvensis. The sequence continues at coordinate 27,825 of CAJHQP010007027.1, read as the reverse complement.
AAGAAATCTTTTGTGTGTCTTTGCTCTCCCTGAGTACTACACATGATCTCTCTTGGCAAGAGTATTGTTTTGTGTGTTAGGATTAAGGGTTAATTTGATAGTTAATTGCTTAGGATATTTATACCCTACTAGAACAATAAACACACCATGTCAGAAATCATGAATATAATAAGGAATGAGAAACGATGGAATTCCAATACATATCTCTGAAGGAGTCTTGGATTCCAGTTCAAGTCTCTGAAGGAGTCTTGGATCTTCTCTCCAAATCAACTAAAAGCTTCTAACTATGGAATAGGTTACGAAAAGTAAGTGAAGGTGTTGGTGTGTTGCCCAAAACTTTTAGGCTTTCAGTCGGTCAACCAACCATTCGGCCCATCTCGCGCTTCACTGTCGATCGATGACAACAGAGTGTTTTTGATCGACACTCTTCGTAAATGTCGGCTATGACTTCTAATTCTTCAACAGCAACGAGTTTCTTCATCATAAAGCCCTAAAATACTCCATAATCTCCACATTGCTCCAAAACATACATGAACCTGCAAATAGCCTAAAATAGACTCCAACACATAATAACAGTTCGTAAAAGCACATATACTACGGGTAAAAAATGGGTAAAATCCATAGTATATGAATGATGCAGATTGCAAAGAAATCATGGATAAGATACTCTTATTAATGCAGTTAGAACCTCTCCTACAATTAAGAGGTATGTGAAACGAATGGTCACAAAATATCTCAATATTGACCAAAGTGTATTGATGGTATCTAAGCAAGTCAGTGTTTTAATACATGAGAGAACTGCAGAATAAACTTCCAGACCTTGGTTGCTTTTTTCAAAATTTCAACATTTTTACTAAAAGATTTCAGAGATCCCTCTGCGATCTAGGCTCAAGTGTGAACCTAATGCCTTACTCGGTTGCAGTGACCCTTGGGCGAACACAATTCAAGCCTACTAGGATCACTCTTGTTCTCGTCGATGGATCTGTTTCGGATTCCAGAAGGTATTCTAGAGGATGTGCCCATAATTATAGGGGGAGGCTTAATACCCACAGACTATGTAGTGTTGAAATATGGGAAGAACCCAAGATCCTCTTATTTTGGGAAATCCATTTTTGGCCACAACTGGCGCAATCATAGACGTGAAGAAAGGGCGTATATGTTCCAATGTGGGTGACCTGCTGGTGAATTTTGACATGGATAACTAGTCAAGAGACCTATAATCTATGGCCAGGACATTCTTTGTGGATCATCTTACGGAACTAACTGAGGAAAAACTTAGAAAAAATTGTTATACAGACCCTTAAAAAGAGCTCTGATAGCTTCTAATGTGGGGTTTTTATTTCACTTTCAAATTAACCATATATTCTCCAGTTTACTCTCTCAATTAAGAGGTTCAGTGTAGTACTTAGGAATCGAATCCACAGAGACTCTAAGATTACACAGTCGACTTATTGTTTTCGAATTAAAGCTAGATGAATTATAAAAATAACAATAAAGTGATTTCAAGATTGAATTTGGTTTGTGAGGATTAAATTAAGAGATTAGACTTAGGAGAAATTCTCAGGTATGTTTAGATAATGTAAACTAATAGATTGCTAGGGTTTTATTAGGCATCGTTTTGAATTAAAAACTTAGGGTTGAGGAGATCGCTTCTCCGCGCATCTCGGCTGAGCGTCGATCGATGGCAAGTAAGATGGCATCGATCGATGCTCATTCTAAACAGTATTGGTTTTGCGGTTTAATTGATTCTCTAAACTTCTAGTTTCATCTCTCGTTTGTTACTAGTTATTTAGATTGTTTAAGATAGATTCCAGGTAATAACCAGTCTCTCGCTTGCACATATAGAACCTTAATTTCTAAGATTGAGGTGATCAAATTCAACTTAGCATTAAGAGCAGCTTAGACAAAGAACCAAGAATATTACCCTAACAATTTCTATAAATCAACAATACATTACTACATTGAATAACCCTAAATCTAATAGAGAACTACTCAGACATAGCAATAAAGAACATCAATAAATTCTGAATAAATTTCAATAAAATAAACTGAGTAAAAAGATAACGAGTTCAAGATCTTCTCTGTTATGATGATCAGATCTTTCTCTACAATAGATGTATCAATGTGTTCCAACTCTAAAACTCTGGTGTAACTTTTCTGCTACTCATCTGCGGGCGTAACAAAGGTAGAAAACCCCTAGTAAATAGTCTAAATTCTGGACATGGACTTGTCTTGCAATAAATGAAACTTATGAATAAAACTTGTAATTTCTCAAGCCTTCCGCCAATTCTTTCTGCCGACTTCACCGTCAATCGATGCACAATGTGTGACGTCGATAGATGGTCTATTCATAAATTTGGATCCGACTTCTGAGGTTTTGGTGGGCAATCCTGATTGCTCCCAAAATAGTCCAAAAGCTTCAATTGTTTCCAATAGGTACCTAGATTTGTAAATACTCTAAAACCATACCAAATGCATATAAAAGGACATTATATATACTCTATATATCATTAGTAATAGGTAAAATCAATATAATATCAACTCCCCCAGACTTAACCTTTTGCTTGTCCTTCAACCAAACAAAGCATGTGTGAGAAGTTTTTGAAAAACAAAGACTCACATAATGTCCTAAGTATAACTGTTACCCTTAGTTTATTGCAGCCACATCCTATCAGTTAATCACATAGAACTTTATATACCCTATTCCTAGTATAGCAACCAGATCCATTCTACCAACAACTTAGTGAATACTAGTCTGACTCGCCCCTTTACTGATTTCATTTCTTTGCATAAAATAAAAGTGTAGACTTTACCTTGGGAGAATCGATCAAAGGATATATGGACTCTTACCTCTGCAAGTATCTGAACACACAGGTAGTCTTCTCTGATTCCTTTCCTCTCTCTTTCTCACTTCTTCTCAGTCAATGGCTCCCTTCTTTTGAGGGTATCATTTTACTTTTTTATTGACTGAGATGTTTGGATAGGCTTTCCATGAATCAAGCCTTAATGGTTTTTGCCACGAGATCATGTTCACTTCTTTTTGACCTTTATCTCTTTCTAGGATCATATGAATCAAACATTAATGGTTGTAGCCACCAAATCATGTTCAGCTCCTTTTTTAATTTGAAGGGGAGAGAGAGGGGAATCATAAGCACACCAAACTATTACCTTCCAGACTTGCAGAAGGAATCCGATCCAGTGTATACCAATCCCAAAGCAAGCAAATAATGTCAGGATTAGTGTTGGAAATCAGCTTTCGGTTACTTCAAACTTTCTAAGCAAGTATGATATAGTGGGCAGGATGATCCACTTTGGTATCTCTAGTAATCTCTGCAAACAACCTTCTAAGAATGGTGCTAAAGTGTTGTTAGTCAATAGTAGATTTTTGATCATAGTCCTCTTCTTGACTCGATAAAACGCTTTGAAAAAAATTATATATAGATAGTAAATAAGACTCAAAAACAATAAAATAACATTAGCGAACCTCCCCCAGACTTAAATTACACTGTCCCAAGTCTAATCTGCCTCGGATTGGTTAGGAGAAATTAGATCATAAGTAAACAATATTAGAGAGTCGAATATACCAACACTGTTAGGTGTATCGATTGACGGCAGTAGGTGAGCGTTGACCGATGGTAAACCATCATCGTTGATCGATGGTAAACGTATGGTGTCGATCGATGACTTATTCGAACTACCGGGTAAACCTTCATAAATAGAATAGATACTGAATTAATAGTATAAATAATGTTAAAAACTCGTTACGCTATGTTAGAGTGCCATCGATCGATAGCAATAAGAAGGCGTCGATTGATGCTAGGCGTGCAGGCTGAATCTTGTGTGTCAATTCTCCATTCTGATCATCTCTCTTTGGGTTAACTCTGTTAGATACTCAACACACGGTGAAAGTAAAATGCAAACAGTAATAAATAGTTAGTTTAAATCCACATGCAACAATAAAAATAAATAAGTATAAGTCTGAAAGGGAAATGAAATAAAAGATAAAGGAGTATCGAAAAGACTACTCCTCGTCGGATGTATCTTGATCCTGATGCTGTTGGTGTGGTTATCCCGGTGGCAATCTGGCTCTGGTCCTGGGACGGCTGAAGCACTGGCATCGTGACATCGTCTCTAAGTACTACACTTGATCTCTCTTGGCAAGAGTATTGTTTTGTGTGTTAGGATTAAGGGTTAATTTGATAGTTAACTGTTTAGGATATTTATACTCTGCTAGAACAATAAACACAGCATATCAAATTTGGCGCCGTTGCCGGGGAGCATTGATCGCCATTTGATTTAATTTCTAGGTTTAGTCTAGGTTTGTTGTTACTTTCAAGTTACTGAATTTTTCTTTTCCTTGTTTTTCAGGTACATGCAACAGAATACTAGGAGAAATAAAGGACAAGAACTACTATTCTCAGACCCAGAGAAGCTCGAACGTACGATCCGAAAAGAAATACGACAAGCATCGATCGATGGCATCTACTCAGCGTCGACCAACACCTCTTTACGGATAGCATGGACCGACATCAGAAATTTAGCATCGACGACATTGACCACACCGCATCGATCGACGTACACCTACACGCACCGATCGACGACAGCAGACGAGCTCAGATGCAACTATTGTATTGGTTCAGAATGAGAATGGAGACTTGCGTGATCTCAACGGTTACAGGCGTAATGCAGAAAGTCAAAAGATAGACAATCAAGGGGCTGTAATACCTGATACAGAAGCAGACGCTTTAATAGCTCAACCTGAAGCTAAGGCCCAAGCTGCTCAGAAAACACTGGTTGACTACAGCCGTCCAGATCAGTTTCTACGCCAACATATCTGCCATTTGTCCTCCAGCTTTTCAGAGAAACAATTTTGAGATTAAACCCGCTTTCTTCGGACTTGTAGCACAGACGCCTTACCATGGATTGCGTAATGAGCACCCGATGGATCATCTGGAGCAAGTTGAGGATCTAATGACTACTATTAAAGCCAATGGAATCCGTGAGGACTATCTTTTCTGTAATCTCTTAAATACTCACTCGCTGGAGAAGCTTCATATTGGCTTAAGCAGCTACCACCGGGATCTATGAGATCCTGGACTGACATCAAGAACGCTTTCTTGCATAACTTCTTTGACGACGCAAGAGCAGAAGATCTAAGGAGCAAGATTGCTACTTTTTCACAAGAACCTTCAGAGTCATTCAGAAATTCCTGGATCAGATTCAAGTCATACCAGAGAGACTGTCCACATCACGGGTTCAAAAAAATGCAACTTCTTAGCAATTTCTTCGGAGGTATTGGGTTATAGTATCAGATGGCTTTGGACACGACTAGTGAGGGAAATTTCAGCACTAGGAGTCATGAGGAAGCTACGAGATTGATTGAGAATCTGGCATCCAACAACAATACTAAGAATACAGATTTTGAGAGAAGGAAATCAGCTCCAGCTGCGAGCAAGGAGCAGACTGAGAAGTCAAGGCAAAACTGGATAGTGTTCAGAAATTTCTCAAGAAGAAGGTTACTTTTGCAGAAGTAGAAGCAATAGTCTAGAGATTATGAGATTTAGAAGAGGATGTGAACTACATTGATGGGAATGGTTTCCAGAGACAAGGGAATCCATGTTTCAACATGAACTCGTATGGGACTGGTCAAAGGAGTAACTTAAATCAGAGTTCACAGCGAAGGCCCTTCAACAACAACATGACTTATGGATCTTCCTACTACCAGAATCCTTCTCCAAAAGCTTAGGAAAGCAAGATTGAAGCAATTGTTGATAGAGTTTTAGAGGGACTGCAGAAGATGACTGTGGATTTTAATGGTAAGATAGATGGTCTGTACCTCAACCTCAATACCAAGTTCGAAAACCTCAGCACCCATGTGAAGAAATTGGAGAATTAAGTGATGCAAACAAATGAAACCATTAGGAGGCATGAGAACCTGATCAAGGAGAAAATGGAGGCTGGAAAAAAGCACTACGGCAATGCAGTGATTGATGATGATTTATGGCAGGAAGTTAAGAGAGAGAATCTCCAAGAAGAAGATTTTCGTGTGGAAAATCCCATGTCACTCGGCACGTCTCATCAGCATCGATCGACATCTAGCAATGAGCAGCGATTGACGGCGAATCTATGGAATCAGTTGCTTCGAGTGAAACGAAGAACGTGGATCGACACATAACATGAATGAGCAGCGATTGACGGCGATCTTATGGTATCAGTTGCTTAGAGTGAGCAATGATTCTTTCACATTTGTAGACTGCTCAGGAGTGAACTTAGGAGGGATGGTAAAAGATGTTCCAGTGAAGATTAACAACACTGATGTGGGGTTTTATTTCACTTTCAAATTAACACTTCACTGTAGTACTTAGGGATTGAATCCAAAGACTCTAAGGATTGCACAATAAATTTATTGTTTCCGAATTAAAGCTAGATGAATTATAACAATAACAATAAAAGCGATTATTGATTTGGTTTGTGAAGATTAATTTAGGAGATTAGACTTAGGGAAAATTCTCAGGTAGATTTTAATAATGCAGATTAATAGATTGCTAGGGTTTTATTAAGTATCGTCCTAAATTTAAACCTCAGGGTTAAGGAGATCACTCTCGCGAATCTTGGCTGTGCGTCGATCGATAGCAATACGATGGCATCGATTGATGCTCATTCTAAGCAGTACTAATTTCGTGGTTTAATAGATTCTCTAAACTTCTAATTCAACTCTCGTTTGTTACTAGTTATTTAGATTGTTTAAGATAGATTCCAGGTTATAACCAAGCACTCGCTTGTGCTATAGAACCCTAATTTCTAAGACTGAAGTGATCAAATTCAACTCAACATTAAGTGCAACATAAACAAAGAACCAAGAAGATTACCCTAACAATTCTATAAAATCACCATTACATTACTGCCACTGAATAACCCTAAATCTAATAGAGAACTACTCAGACATTGCAATAAAGAACATCAAAAATTATTAATAAATTGCATAGAATAGAATGAGTAAAAAGATAAGGAGTTCAAGATCTTCTCTGTAATGATGATAAGATCTTTCTCTCCAATAGATGTAGCAATGTATTCCAATTCTAAAACTCTGGTGTAACTTAGCGGCTGCCTAGTTTCTGAATAATACAACTTAGGGTTTAACAAAGATAGAAAACCCTAATAAATAGTCTAAAGTTTGGCCAGGGACTTGTCTTGCAATTAATGAGACTTCTTGATAATACTTGTAGTTTCTCAATCTTTCTGCTGATTTCATCGTCAGTCGACGCACTGTGTGTGACGTCGATCGATGGTCTATTCATAAATTGGATCCGACTCTGGGTTTTTGCTGGGCAATCCTAATTGCTCCAAAATAGTCCAAAAGCTTCAATTGCTTCCAATAAGTACCTACACATGTAAATGCTCTAAAACAATAACAAATGCATATAAAGACTCTAAATATACTATATATATATATCATGGGTAAAATAGGTAAAATCTATAGTATATCAACTCCCCCAGACTTAACCTTTTGCTTGTCCTCAAGCAAACATAGCATGTATGAGAAGTTTTGAAAAACAAAGACTCACATACTCTCTAAGTATAACTATCACCTTACTTTCTTGCAACCACATCCTATCAAGTTAATTACAGAGAAATTTATATACCCTATCCTAGTATAGCAACCAAATTCATTCTAACAACAACTTAGCAAATACTAGTATGACTCGCCCCTCTATTGATTTCATTTCTTTGCATAAAATAAAAATGCGGGCTTTACCTTGGGAGTATCGATCAAAAGATACATTGACTCTTACCTCTACAAGTATCTGAACACACAAGTAGCCTTCTCTGGTTCCTTCCTCTCTCTCTTCTCACTTCTTCTCAATCAATGTTTGCCTTCTTTTGAGGGTATCATTTATTTTTTTTAATTAACTGAGATATTTGGATAGGCTTCCATGAATCAAGCTCTAATGGTTTTTGGCACAAGATCATGTTCGCTTCCTTTTCACCTTAATATCTTTCAGGATCATATGAATCAAGATTTAATGGTTGTAGCCACCAAACCTTGTTTGACTCTTTTTTAATCTGAAGGGGAGAGAGAGGGGAATCAGAAGCACACAGACTTTTACCTTCCAGACTTGCAGAAGGAATCTGATCCAATGTACACCAAATACCAAAGCAAGCAAACCATGTCAGGATTAGTGTTGGAAATCAGCTTTAGTTCCTTCAAACTTTATAAGCAAGTGTGATATAGTGGCCGGATGATCCACTTTGGTATCTCTAGTAATCTCTGCAACAACCTTCTAAGAATGGTGCTAAAGTTTGGTTAGTCAATAGTAAATTTCTGATCATAGTCCTCTTCTAGACTCGATAAATGTTTTTGAACTTATATAGATATAAAAAACTCAAAACAAATCAAATAGCATCAGAGAACCTCCCCCATACTTAAATTACACTGTCCCCAGTGTAATCCGCCTCATATTGGTTATGAGAAAATAAATCATAAGTAAACAGTGTGAGAGATAGTCGAATATACCAACACTGTTAGGTGTATCGATCGATGGCGGTAGGTGAGCGTTAACCGATGGTAAACCATCATCGACGATCGATGGTGAACATATGGTGTCGATCGATGGTTTATTCAAACTATCGGGAAACCTTCATAATAAAATATATATTGAATTAGGTAATAATATAAATAAAGATAAAAGCTCGTTACACTATGTTAGAGCGCCATCGATCGATAGCAACAAGGAGGCGTCGATTGATGGTAGGCCATCAGACCAAATCGTGTGTGTGTACTCTGCATTCTCATCATGTCTCTCTAGGTTAGCTCTGTTAGACACTCAAACACATGGTGAAAATAAGATCTAAACAGTACTAAATAAATAGTTAGTCGAGAATAGAAATGCAACAAAAATAAATAAACATAAGTATAAAGTCTGAAAGGGAGATGAAGTAAAGGAGAAAGGAGTATCGAGAAGACTACTCCTCGTCGGATGTATCCTGGTCCTGCTGCTGTTGCTGTGGTGCTGTTGGTGTACTGGCTCGTGTCCTAGAACGGCTGAAGCACTGGTATCGTGACATGGTCTCTACCATGGACCATATCGCTCAAAGCGCGTCCACCCCGACACGCTGGAAAGCACCATGGTCGTGTATGGGCATCTCTGGAATCACAGGGAAGGCTGGAAGAGGTGAACGCGGCTGTGCTGACTCGTCCGCTCCTGCTGCTGCGACCGGGTGTGCTGGGAGGAGACCTCCTCTGCGTCATACTCTGAGGGGTGCGGTGTGGATGTGGTGCTCAGCTGGGTGGAATGCGAGGTGCTGTAGATCGTCAGAGAAGTTTGTCACCTCTCGCAGTGGTAGTGCTATCATCCTCGGTCCCTCGTCATCCACAAAGGACCAAAAGCGTCCCTCCTTCAGCCACTGGGCCCTCGTCAGGTGACCCTCATCCATGAAGCGCAATCCTCTCTCCATCAAAGCTCCCTTGAGGCTGATGCCAAGAAAGCTGAAGATGTGTGTCAGGAGGCTCCCTATCGTCTCCCTCTTCGCACCAGAACCATGGAAGGGTTTGTCCTTCAGGGTCGCCAGATGCTCCACAAATATAGCTCCCATGTTCACCTTCTGATCGGTCGCTGGTGGAACAAAGAGCTCGTCATCGAGCCCAACTAATTCCCTGACGGAATAGTATAGTAGTGTCAGCTCCTAAACCCGAACCTTGTTGGGTTCCATCTTGCACAAAAGGGTGTTGGCAAGGACCTTCAGTAAATAGTGGAGGGTGGGTGGCGGACGTCCGTCTGAGTGGCTGAGCCGGAGTCAAAGTGGCCTGTCCCGATGAGGCCCCAAAAGGTAGGCAGACTAGGAAAAGGAGCAACATCACAAGCGCTGGTACAAATGTCAAAGCCATAGATCTCACACAACTGTGGGATGGGAACCTTGTATCAGATGCCTCTGATGAAGAAGGTCAGGGTGGCCTCATGTGCCACCTTCGCCATGGGGCTCTTGTAGAGCACCTGAGCTGTGGAGATTGCTTAGTAGCCATGGTGCCTAATCCAAGCTCCTGCACTATTTGTCTGAAGTCACTGTAGAGCCCCAGTTTCTTCAAGGTATGCTTCTCTGAGAACTTGGTTGGCTCGATGGTGATGCCCTGCCATGTGTTGTTATAAAGGTTGTTGAAATCGTCCCACTCCTCGCTCAGGGGACGGTGTGTGCATTCCCTCGATGCCACAGCTCTTCGAGGGTGGGGATAGTCCTCGAAAGTCACAAGTAAAGCCTCCTCTTCCTTGGGCCAAGGTTCTCGGCATGGAGGACCCCGTGGTAGATCACCGGAGCACCAACCTCGTAACGTGCCTTAGTTCTCCTCTCGTCCATCTGCATATAATGAAACAAAGCACAAATCAGAATCGATGTTGAGGTGAAAGGAGAAGCCGTCGATCGATGGTATCAAATGGTCATCGATCGACAGGACCGAATGGCTGTCGATCGATGTCGACTCATGGGCATCGATCGATGCTGTATCGCGGATCATATTTCACAAGATCAAAAATAATCAACTCAAATCGTGCAAATCATGTGTTAAAATGATGGATAGTCCCTAATATAGTACTCCAGCACCGTAAATCGTTCTACATTCCGAGTAACACTACCAAAAATTTGATTTTTCTTCAAACCTAAAAAGTTCCCTAAACTAAGAGATTTGGAAAACGTACCTTGAAGATTGATTTACTTAAAGAGTTGAAAAGGTAGAGAGTGTAGAAATCGTGTGGTTTAGGCTCAAAAAAGAGCAAAATCACCCAAAATTTAGAGAGAAATCAGGTGTAGAACTCGTGTGTGTTTTTGGTGGTTTGGAGAAAAGTGGTTGAACTCGTGTGGTGTTTTCTGCACCCGATTTCTCTCTAAATTTTCAGCCAATTTTGCTCGTTTTAAGCCTAAACCACACGATTTCTGCACTCTCTACATGTTCAAATCTTTATATCATTCAATATTCAAGGTATGTTCTCCAAAATCTCTTAGTTAGGGAACTTTTTAGGTTTGAAGAAAAATCAAATTTTTGGTGGTTTTAGTCGGAATATAGAACGATTTAGGGTGCTGGAGTAACTATATTAGGGATTATATATCATTTATACACATGATTTGCACAATTTGAGTTGATTATTTTTGATCTTGTGAACACTGATCCGCGACACAGAGTCGATCGATGCCCATGATTCGACATCGACCGACGACCACTAGGTCCTATCGATCGATTACCATGCGACTCCATCATCAACTGCTGTTACTTTCACTTCAACATCGATTCTGATTTGTGCTTTGTTTCGTTATATGCAGATGGACGAGAGAAGGAGTAAGGCATGTTACAAGGTCGGTGGTCCTAACGCTCCACCATAGGGTCCTCCATGCCGAGACCCTTGTCCCAAGGAAGAGGAGGCTCTCCTTGTGACCTACAAGGACTATCCACACCCTCGAAGAGCTGTGACATCGAGGGAATGCACAAACCGTCCCTGAATGAGGAGTGGGAAGATTTTGACAGTCTCTATCACCACGCTGGCAAGGCGTCACCATCAAGCCAACCAAGTTCGCTGACAAGCGAACCTTGAAGAAACTGGGGCTTTACAACGACTTTAGACAGATAGTGCAGGAGCTAGGATTAGGCACCATGGATACTAAGCCATATCTGCTCTACCCCGACCTGGTGAGGCAGTGCATCTCCACAGCTCAGGTGCTCTACAAGAGCCCCAGGGCGAAGGTGGCACATGAGGCCACCCTAACTTTCTTCATCAAAGGCATCCAGCACAGGATCCCCATCCAACAGCTGTGCGAGATCTACGGCTTTGATATTGGTACCAGTGCTTGTGCGGTTGTCCCTTTTCCTGGTCTGCCTACTTTCTGGGGCCTCATCAGGACAAGCCATTTTGACTCAGGCACAGCCACCCAGACGGACGTCCGTCACCCCACCCTGCAATACTTTTTGAAGGTTTTTTCCAATACCTTGTTGTGCAAGATATAACCCAACAAGGTTCAGGTTCAGGAGCTGATACTTCTATGCTATTCCGTCAGGGAATTAGTTGGGCTCGATAAAGAGCTCTTTGTTCCACCAGATATCGATTAGCAGGTGAACATGGGAGCTTTATTTGTGGAGCATCTGGCGTCCCTGAAGAACAAACCTTCCACGGTTCTGGCGAGAAGAGGGAGACGATAGGGAGACTCCTGACACCAATCTTCACTGTTCTTGACATCAGCCTCGAGGGAGCTTCGGTAGACAGAGGATTGCGCTTCATGGATGAGGGTCGCCTGACGAGGGCCAAGTGGCTAAAGGAGGGACGTTTTTGGTCCTTTGTGGATGACGAAGGGACCGAGGATGATACCATTACCGCTGCGAGAGGTGACAAACACTCTGAAGATCTACAGTGCTCGCGTTCCACCCAGCTGAGCGCCACATCCACACCGTACCCTCAGAGTATGATGCAGAGGAGGTCTCCGCCCTGTACACCCGGTCGCAGCAGCAGGAGCAGACGAGCCAGCACAGCCGCCTCCACCTCCTCCAGCCTTCCCTGTGATTCCAGAGCTGCCCATACATGACCATGGTACTTTCCAGTGGGTCATGGTGGACGCGCTTCGAGCGATATGGGCCAGGCTAGAGACCATGTCGCGATGCCAGTGCTTCAGCCGTCCCAGGACACGAGCCAGATCACCTCCAGCACCACAAAAGCAACAGCAGGACAAGGATACATCCGATGAGGAGTAGCCTTTTCGATACTACTTTCTCTTTTACTTAATCTCCCTTTCAGACTTACACTTATGTTTATTTGTTTTTTTTTTGCATTTATACTTCGACTAGTTATTTATTTATCACTGTTTGATCTTATTTTCATCATGTGTTTAAGTGTCTAGCATAGCTAACCTAGAGAGAGATGATCAGAATGGAGAATAGACACACACGATTCAGTCTGACTGCCTACCATCGATCGACGCCAACTTGTTGCTATCGATCGATGGTGTTCTAACTTAGAGTAACGAGTTTTTTAACCTCATTTATATTATTACCTAATTTAATATCTATTCTATATAGGAAGGTATCCTGATAGCTTGAATTGCCCATCGATCGACACCACACGTTCATCATCGATCGTCGATAATGGTTTACCATCGGTCCTATGCTCACCTACTGCCATCGATCGATACACCTAACAATGTTGGTTTATTCGACTATCTCTAACATTGTTTACTTATGATTTATTTCTCATAACCAATCCGAGGCGGATTACACTGGGGACATTGTAATTTAAGTCTGGGGGAGGTTTGTTAATGCTATTTTATTGTTTTGAGTGTTATTTATATCTATATAAGTTTTTCAAAAAGTTTTATTGATTCCAGATGAGGACTATGATCAGAAATTTACTATTGACTAACCACATTTAGCACCAATCTTAGAAGGTTATTTACGGAGATTACTAGAGATACCAAAGTGGATCATCCTGCCACTATATCACACTTGCTTAGAAAGTTTGAAGTAACCAAAGCTGATTTTCAGTAATAATCCTGACATTACTTTCTTTCTTTGTGGCTTGGAATACACTGGATCGGATTTCTTTCTGCAAGTCTGGAAGGTAAAAGTCTGTGTGCTTCTGATTCCCCTCTCTCTTCCCCTTCTGATTAAAAAAAAGGGAGCCAAACAGGATTTGGTGGCTACAACCATTAAAGCTTAATTCATATGACCCTAGAAAGAGATATAAAAAGGTCAAAACGAACTGAACAGGATCTGGTGCAAAAACCATTAGGGTTTGATTCATGGAAGCCTATCCAAATATCTCAGTCAATTAAAAAATAAAATGACACCCTCAAAAGAAGGGAGACATTGACTGAGAAGAAGTGAGAAGAGAGAGAGGAAAGGAATCAGAGAAGACTACATGTGTGTTCAGATACTTGCAGAGGTAAGAGTTCATGTATCCTTTGATCGATACTCCCGAGGTAAAGCTCATTTATTTTATGCAAAGAAATGAAATCAGTAGAGGAGCGAGTCAGACTAGTATTCGCTAAGTTGTTGGTAGAATGGATTTAGTTGCTATACTAGGATAGGGTATATAAAGTTTCTGTGTGATTGACTTGATAAGATTTGGTTGTAAGAAAGTTAGATGACAGTTATACTTAGATAGTATGTGAGTCTTCGTTTTTCAAAACTTCTCACACAGGCTTTGTTTGCTTGAGGACAAGCAAAAGGTTAAGTCTAAGGGAATTGATATACTATGGATTTTACCTATTTCACCAAATATATATAGTATATTTAGAGTCTTTTATGTCCATTTGGCATTGTTTTAGAGCATTTACAGGTCTAGGTAGTTATTGGAATCAATTAGGAGCTTTTGGACTATTTGGAGCAATTAGGACTGCTCAGCAAAAACCCAGAGTCGGATCTAGATTTATGAATGGACCATCAATCGATGTCACACACTTTGCGTCGATCGACGATGAAGTCGGCAGAAATATTGGGAAACTACAAGTTTTACCCATAAGTCTCATTAATTGAAGACAAGTCCCTGGACGAATTTAGACTATTTATTAGGGTTTTCTATCTTTGTTAAAGGAAGAGCTTATTATTCTAAAACTAATCAGCCACAAAGTTACACCAGAGTGTTAGAGTTGGAACACATTGCTACTTCTATTGGAGAGAAAGATCTTATCATCATTACAGAGAAGATCTTGAACTCCTTATCTTCTTACTCATTCGTATTCTATGCAATTTATTCATAATTTAATGATGTTTTTTATTGCTATGTTTGAGTAGTTTCTCTATTAGATTTACGGTTATTCAATGGTAGTAATGTATTGGTGATTTTATAGAATTGTTAGGGTAATCTTCTTGGTTCTTTTTTAAGTTGCACTTAATGCTAAGTTGAATTTGATCACTTCAATCATAGAAATTAGGGTTCTATAGCGCTAGCGAGAGCATGGTTATAACCTGGAATCTATCTTAAACAATATAAATAACTAGTAACAAACGAGAGTTGAATTAGAAGTTTAGAGAATATATTAAACCACAAAAACTAGTATTGTTTAGAATGAGCATCGATCGACGCCATCGTATTGCTATCGATCGACGCTTAGCCGAGATGCGCGAGAGTGATCTCCTAAGCTCTAAGGTTTAAATTAAGAACGATACTTAATAAAACCCTAGCAATCTTTAATTTGAATTATTAAAATCTACCTGAGAATGTCCTCTAAGTCTAGTGCCTTAAATTAATCTTCATAAACTAAAATCCAATCTTAAAGATCACTTTTATTGTTATTGTTATAATTCATCTAGTCTTAATTCGAAAATAATAAATTCTATTGTGCAATCTTAAAGTCTTTGTGGATTTATCCCTAAGTACTTACACTGAACCCTCTTATTTGAGAGAGTAAGCCGGAATATAGGGCTTAATTGAAAGTGAAATAAACCCCAACATCACATAGTTGTGTTGCGTATCATTGAGATCCTACTAGGTAGTATATAGCGTGCAACTTTTTGTCCTTTTTCTGCCCAAGGACAGCGCCTACAGCGAAGTCGCTGGCGTCACACATAATCTCAAAAGGCAAATTCCCAATTCCAGTGCTTGGACAATATGGGGGACACGAAGCTGACTTGATTGCTTCAAAGGCTTCGAGACATTCAAGTGTAAAATCGAATTTCACTTCTTTGCACAGAAGTGCAGGAAGGGGTCTAGCAATTTTGCTAAAATCTTTTATGAATCACCTACAAATCCAGCATGCCCTAGAAAACTTCTAACGTCTTTGACGTTAGTGGGTGGCGGCAGTCCAGTCATGTCAATCTTTGCCCTGTCCACCTCAATTTCCGGCTGCTGAGACCTTGTGTCCCAAGAGAATTCCGCTGTTAACCATAAAAAAAAAACATTTTCCCAGTTCAAAACCAGATTTTTCTCTTTGCATCGAGCCTAATACCTTACACAAGTTATCAAGACATGTCTTGAAATTTGGACCATATACCGAGAAATCGTCCATGAAAACCTCCATGAAGTCTTCGATCATATTGGTAAATATCGACATCATACATCTTTGGAAGGTCGCAGGGGCGTTACATAGTCCGAATGGCATCCTGCGATATGCGACCCTTCCATAAAGACATGTAAAGGTGGTATTTTCTTGATCGTCCGGATGTATGGAGATCTGGAAAGAATCCGGAATACCCATCAAGAAAACAATAGTATTCGTGGCTCACGAGCCTTTTTTAACATCTGATCGATAAGGGGTAAGGGGAAATGATATTTTTGTGTGGCAGCATTTTCCTGATAATACACATTATGTGTCCGGTGACAGTTCTAGTAGGGATCAATTCATCTTTATCATTCTTTACCACGGTAATTCCTCCTTTCTTTGGGTCAACATGAACCAGGCTGACCCAGTTGCTGTCTGAGATCGGATAAATATGTCTGCTTCTAGGAGTTTCATGATTTCCTTCTTAACTACTTTCCTTTAGATTAGGTTAATCTACTCTGATTCTCGAGGGATGATTTTGATTCATCATCAAGGTGTATACTATGCATACATAAATCAGGATAAATTCCCGGTATGTCATCTAGCGAATATCCTAGATCTTTTGCGGTGCTTTCGCAGTCTATTCAGAAATATCGCTTGCTCTCCGCTACTCAAGTCAGAATTTATGATGACATGTAGTAGTTGTCGTAAAGAAAAGCATATTAAGGCCAGTTGGAAGTGGTTTAAGTTTGATTTTAGGTGCTTTAAGCTTTGCTCCAATCGTCGGTTGCAATATGATGTCGATCGATGGGGATGTCGGGGTGTCGATCAACAGGGGTCGACAGATCGGGGATCTTCGATGTCGATATTGAAAATTTCTTATGTGGCGTCCATTAACCTTGTATACTCTCTATTGTGCTCTTCTAACGTAGGGATGTCGCCTTCAGAGGCTCTGCTTGCTTTCTCTAAAGGTTCGTTTGAGCACATATTTATGAATGATTCTTCTACTAGATCAGAAATATGATCGATATGGTAGGTTTGACCATTGATCAAATGTTGTTTTGTTATCTTTTCCATGTCAAAAAAATTTGGCAACTTCCCGATGTTGAGGCATATATGTCCTCCTCTGACATCAATGATCGCTACGGCGGTATCCAGGAAAGGTCTCCCTAAGATAATCGAATTTTGAGGTTCTCGCTCATATTTAAGCACTATGAAATCTGCAGGTATATCACAGTTATTAATGCGTACGGGTGCGTCCTCAAGTATACCCTCTAGGATTCTAGTGGATCTGTCAGCTAAAACGAGAGTGAACCTGGTATGTTGAAATTGTGTTAGCCCGAGAGTGACTGCAACGGAGTAATGCATCAGGTTTACACTATAGCCTAAATCGCAAAGGGATTTTTGAAATGTTGCATCGCTAATAGTGCAGTCTAAAACAAAACTACCGGGATCAGGGAGTTAAATGGAGTTTTCCTCTAATGATTTCACTCACCTCATTGGATACCATCATCACACAGTATTCTGATTCATGGAATCCTCACGACGCTTCATCTTTCACGTACTGCTTAATGGCGGACGAGATGTGAATGCATCGCTTAGTGGCATGTCAATGTTTATTTTGTCAAACGCTTTCTTGCATATTGCTTTGTCTAGCTGCTTCTTCTTCTTCTTTGCATTTTTCGAAGGAAAGGGAGCGTTGGCATGGTAGATTATTGTCTTAACCGCTTTGGTCGGTTATGGCTCAGGGCGTCGATCGTTTCTATGATCCGAGCGTTGAGCGTATATAGACTCAGCACGCTGATCGATGTCCGGTAAGGGGTGTCGATCGACGTGTCCTACGTATGTTCCTTTTCCCTTAGGTTCAACAATTAATTCTCAAGATTCGTCATTTTTTTCTAGTAAATCGGGTTCAGAAGGGATATCAGTTCTTCTCATAAATTTCGAGCGGGATGGGATGCAATTTTTCATTTTTGTTTTCATTCGTTGCGATTTTCTCAAATTCTCCGATGGTGAAACTCTCTTTAACGCCAGGGGTGAGTTTTCGACCGCTTTCGTAAAGCTACGACATTGCATTGTTTCCTGGGGTTAGCGTCCCATTTTACCAGGTAAAAATCCATCCTCTCTCCTGATGGACATAGCGTTGCCTTGCCACTTGGTTTTCGATTCTCTTAATGTGTTCGCTTAGGTTTCGAATTTTTCTGTATTTTCTGAGTATACAAGATCTAACTTTCTATTGAGGTCACCGGCTATTTTACAGCTTCCTGTCAAGGCTTGGTTCATTTTTGACTTTAAACTTCTTTCGTATCTGTTCACAAAGGTGTCGCAGTTGCTTGTGAAATTACCAAGCGTCTTCCCTAAATCGTTGATCATGCCGGTTCATCACATCAGAGAATTCAACTCGTTTTTCGAAGTGGAAGGGCCAGCGTTGCTCTCTCCATAATATTGAGATATGTTATTTCCGTCCATAAGGGCTGCAACGGATGCCAGAGTTTCTCTAACACGGATAGAGTGCTCCTCCTCTGTGAATGATGGTGTTTCCATCCTTTCAGTGTCCTTTTTTTTGAAACGCCCAACCTAAAGCTATGCTTTTTATTAGCCTTTTAACGCTTGTAGGCTTCTTGTATATATTAACGCTTGTACGGCCTCCTCTATGCCTTGCGAAGTTCCCGTCGGCTGGCTGTATCAAGGATGGTTTGATAGTCTAGGTTTAGTCCTCTATAGAAAGTGTTGAGGAGTTTGGGTTCTAAGAATCCATGGTGTGGACATGAATAGTGGTAGCTCTTAAACCTCGTCCCAGGAGTTTCTAAAAGATTCGCGACTACCTTGAACGAAAGTGGACTATTTCTCTTCTTGCTTCGCAGTATCTGTCCCTCTCAAAAGAAGTGATTTATGAAAGCGCTTCGAATGTCTTCCCAACAAGTCAGGATCCTGGCTGGTAGCCGGTTCAGACACCTCCTGGCGTCACCCCTCTAAGGGAAAAATGAAAACGTTTGCAGCGATGGAAATCGTCTTTCACCATGTCTTCTAACATCACGATGTGATCGTTTGGGTGTTCAGTAGGAGAACGACTGAAATGATTTTTTTCACGCCATAATTAGGAAATTGATATCAAGTTCCACAGCTTCCAGCATGGTTATCGAATAATCGAATCGCACACCTATTGGAATAAGTTCTGTTGGGATTTAGGTATTCGAGCATTGCAATTCCAATCTTTAATCTCATTTTTTGGAGATTTTAGTGATTTATTAGGAATTGCAGCTTCCTGATAATAAATTAGTTGGCTTGCTTCGTTGCTTTTATTATTCATTGGTTCTATCAAGACTACTTTATTATATCTGATTTAGTAAAGGCGTACTTTCCTGCTTCCGCTGATCGCATCGATCGATGGTAATGGGAGCGCTCTTGCCCGACAACAATGGGCTAGAGTTGATCGATTCCAATATCTTTGTTAATCGATGGTCTGTCTTCATATCCATTTCTCTCCTTAAGTACCTGTGTCATAAGGTTTAGGAGAAAGAATAATTTAGCAAACAGTAAAGTAAGAATTGAGACAATATTATAAAAAGGAATCTAATGGCCAATAAGAAAGAGTCCCCGAAACGACGCCCAAATTTGAAGTGGGGTTTTTTTCACTTTCAATTAACCCTATATTCCACTTTACTCCCTTAAATAAGAGTTTAATGTAGTACTTACGGATTGAATCACTAGACTCTAAGATTTGCACAATAGATTTATTGTTTTCGAATTAAGCTAGATGAATTATAACAATAACAATAAAAGCGATCTTTAAGATTGATTTGAGTTGATGAGATTAATTTAGGAGATTAGACGTAGGGGAAATTCTCTAGCCTAGATTTTCGGTAATGCAGATTATAGATTGCTAGGTGTTTTATTAGCCGTACACGTTCTGAATTTAAACCTTAGGGTTTAGGAGATCACTCCTCGACGTCATCTCGGCTGAGCGTCGATGCCATCAGCAATACGATGGCGCCCAATCGATCGATGCTCATTCTAAATAGTACTAATTCGTGGCTTTACATAGATTATCTAAACTGTCTATTCACTCTCGTTTGTTACCTAGTTATTTAAGATTGTTTACGACCAATAATGAAAACACAGGTAAGTAACTTCAGGTTTATAACTCTCGCTTGTAACTACAAGACCTAATTTCTTAAAATTGAAGCTGATCAAATTCAACTCCAGCATTAAGTGCAACCTTAAACAAAGAACAAGGAGCATTACGCTAACACTTCTATATAATACGGCACCAATACATTACTGCCATTAGAATACCCTAAGTCTAATAGAGAACTACTCCAGACATAGCAATAAAGTACATCATTAATTATTAATAAATGGCATAATATAGAATGAGATAACAAAGATAGAGGAGTTAAAGATCTTTACTCTGTAGGGTATGATAAGATAGTTTCTCTCCAACAGATGTAGCAATGTATTCGCAAGTCTGAAACTCTGGTTGTAACAATAGTGCTGCCTAGTTTCTGCAATAATACAACAGCTTAGGGCTTTAACAAAGATAGAAAACCCTAAAGAAATAGTCTAAATATTGGCAGATGAAACTTGTCTTGAAATTAAATGAGATTTCTGTGGCTAAACTTGTAGTTTCTCAATCTTTCTGCGACTTCACGTCGATATACGCACAGTGTGTGCGTCAAATTCGATGGTCCATTCATAAATCTGGATTGACTCGGGTTTTTTGTGGGCAAACTCCTAATTAAACTCCCAATTCCAAAGTCAATTGCTTCATTAAGTACTGACCTGTAATGCTCTAAAAATACAAATGCAATATAAAGACTTAATAGATATATGTATCATAAGTAAAATCCAATAGTATCACAACCTATTTCCCATAGACTTCTATGTGATGGACATCAAGATAGCATTAGAACTCTTCGACTACTAACTTGGGAGAGCATTCAGGGCCACTATGGAGTTATCTGCGATATGAAGTTAAAACTGGTTGTATCTATTCTAATCGATCAATATTTTTGATGACTGTAAGATAAGAACAAGCTACTCTGATTGAGTATGTGATGATGCAGAGCTTGTGGCACATGCTTTTGTGATTATGAGTTCCATGAGGAGACAGAAGATTGAGCATCAATGACACCCATCCCACACATCGATCGACGACTTGCAGTTCAACACATCGATTGACACGCGCACTCTGTTATCGATCGACACTGCATACTTCAGAACCGATACACACTCCATGCAGATCTCGATTACAACCCAGCAACCTCGAGTACGACGACGATTACAGAGAAGAAGAAATGATTGATACCCGAGGAATTTCTATGGAAGAGGCTGGTGTTTTTCATGTTTCATCACTCGGGAAATCGACGTTGATCCGATGGTAAACCAATCACCATCGATCCAATACTGGCCTGTAATCCAGAGTCCAAACTAGCATCAGCAGCGGAACCGCGAAAGAGAGTATGGTTATCTACAACCATATCAGTTTTGGTATTATGCGAATCCAGAAGGTCACCGCAAGAGCCCTATGGATGGCCAGAATTCTGCATGTCACAAGAGAAATGTGGCGGATATACTTGCCGATGCTAATGGAGCTGGATCTTTTCCCGCTAACAGTCTGATTATCCGAGCCATCCGATCGACGACCACAATAATACCATCGATTGACACCCATCAGGCATACCAAGGATCGATGAAGCTTACAAAGATATGATGCAGATATAAGAGAGGACGAGCTGATTGAGTATTGCGGCCTAGAATGGAAGAGGCTGGCTGGGTAATGAACACGAAAGTGGATAATCAAGCATCAATCGACAGCACTCTTGCCTTCAAACAACATCTGACGCAAACTAGAACAAGAGCCAAGAACAAAAGATTGCAGATGATGGTTCCTCAGACCAGATGAGTTCGGAATTTCAAGAGATACAGAAGGACTATGGAAGAATTCTAAACATACCTAAGGAGGATGTAGCATATGCCCTTGTTATGGCTACTGGATCAGGAACTTTATTGCACACAACAGACCATCGATCGAGACGACGAGTATAAACCATCGATCGAACAGAAAGAATAAAGAACGTGCCGATCCATGATCTATACACACACAAACATTTAAAATCAATCGATCGCCAACCATCTCTGCACTCGATCAACACCATTCCTGGGGTGAACCAATTTTGTAACTTAATCCTTTTGGTTCAGGAAGTCCGCAATCAGTCGATTGGATAACCCACACTGATAGACGGTGATGTAGAGCATGGACAAAGAGCTTATGATGCAAACAACAATTTTCTATTGGAAAAGAAAGATGATTATGGCATGTACAGAGAACGAGAATGGCGAATGCACGAGCTGTAGCACCGCGAAGAGTGGTTATGTGCCAGAAGAAGATAGTCCTGGGCGAGTTCTAGAAAGCAGAGCTATTATGTTGATGCAAAGCTACATAGGTTTCACATGAACATGCAGTCAAAGATCGCTATGTCTATGAGAAGCAAGAGACATAAAGCAGAGCAGGATTGATGAAATTGTGCAAGAGATCTAGAAGCTCAAGAAATTCCTGGATTATTTCTACAAGAGGCTGGATGATGTTATTTCAATAGACAAGTGCTCACCGGTTTACTACACCATGGATGAGATGAAGCCAATAATTAGATATTCTTCAAAGACAGCATGCGATTGACCAAACATAGTGACATCGATCGACGCAGCATCATGCCATCCATTGATACTGGAGTTCGACAGATAGAAGTCTGCAACAGAAAACATTAGAAGACAGGTCGATGAGATGTTTTTTCTAGAACCTGATGAAGGAGATATTTTCATGAATTAGAGGATAATCAGTGACTATAGGTGCCAGACTTAGAATGCTACAGCGCAGTATCGAGAATCTACAAAGGAGAATGCATTCATTGGAGGTTACTACGAGAGATCATGAGAATGAGAAAGCCAGAGGAGATGAGGCAGTGAGAAGCTTCGTTGGTACATGGTTTCAGAAGAGCAAAGAAGATGTAGACACTTGTTTTCCAAGTGTTGATCACCTAATTCTAGTCAGAAGTTCAAAACGTCGAGCTTAAGACTATAACAGGCTGAGTGCAAGGCAACCTACTGTTTAGTAAGTTTTTATTTAGTTTTACTTAGACTACTATTTATTTCGAGTTTAACGTTCGTTTTTACAGACTGTTAACTCACATCGAGTCGACACCATAGAAGCATCGCGACCATCGATCGACCATATCTGCCTACCATCGTTCGACGCTCTCTTACAGAGAGAGGTATCGAGTATTTACTTTAAGCTATTTACTATGATTGATTTTTCTAACCAATCTGGGCGGATTACACTCGGACAATGTAATTAAGTCTAGGGGAGGTTCTCTAACACTATTTATTTGTTTTGAGTCTATCTATATATATATAATATATATATATATATAATTTTTTTATTGAGTCAAGAAGGGACTATGATCAAAGATTTATTATTGACTAACAAGCACTGTGTAGCATCAGTCCTAGAAGGCTGTTTAAGCCGAATCAGATGACTACAAAGTGGATCATTCTAGACAGCGCTATATCACACTGCTTAGAAGTTGATAAGTAGACCAAACTTCGATTCAATACTAATCATGGAACATTATTGTTCTTCTCTTGGGACTTGTATACACTAGATCTGATTCATCTGCAAGTATGGAAGGTAAAAGTCTATGTGCTTCTCGATTCTCATCTCGCTCCCTTCTACACAGGAGTCAACAGATTTGGTGGCTACAGTACATTAATCTTTGATTTCAGATGATCCTAGAAAGGAGATAGAAAAGGTCAAAGAATTTAACAGCATCTGGTGGCATAAACACATTAGGTTTGATTCAGTGAAGCCTATCCAAATATCTCAGTCAGTTAAAAAAATGATACCTCAAAGATAAGGGAGACATTGACTGAGAAAAGTGAGAGACGAGAGAGGAAAGGAATCAGCAGGAAGACTACCTGTGTGTTGCAGATACTTGCAGAGCTGTAAGAGTCCATGTATCTTTGTCGATTCTCCAAGGTAAAGCTTGCAACCTCTTTTATGCAAAGAAATGAAGATCAGTAGAGGGGCGAGTGCAAACTAGTATTCGGCAAGATTGTTGGTAGATGGATTTGGTGTGCTATACTAGGCATCGGATATATATAAGTTTCTCGTGTGATTGACTTGTGATAAGATGTGGATGTAAAACAAAGAAAGTGAGGTGACAGTTACAATTAGATAGTCATGTGAGTCTTCAGTTTTATCAAACTTCTCACACATGCTTTGGTTGCTCTGAAGACAGCAATTGTTAATCTGGGAGAGTTGATAATACTATGATTTTACTATTTCACCACTTATATATAGTATATATATATATATATAGTATATATATGATATGTCTAAATGTTTTTATATGCATTTGGCATTGTGTGATTAGAGCATTTACAGGTCTACGTAGTTATTGGACTTTAGCTTTTAATTGGAGCTTTTGGACTATTTTGGTGGAGCTCAATTACGGACTGCTCAATCAAAACCCATAGTCGGATCCAGATTTTCGAATGGGACCATCGATCAATGTGCAGCACAGCTGTATCGTCGATACGAAGCGATGAGTCGGCGGAAAGATGGGGCTGTGGCTAAAAAACGATAGGGCTTGATTCATGGAAACCTGGTCCACATATCTTCAGTGAATCTAAAGAAAATAAAAGGATACCCTCAAACAAGGGAGACATATTGACTGAGAAGAGTCGAGAATGACGAGAGGAAAGGATCGAGAGAAGATTACATATGTGCTCATGATACTATGTAGGGGTAAGAGTCCATATACCTTTGATGCGATACTCCAAGGTAAAGCGGCACGTACGTTTAATGCAAAGAAATGAAATCAGTAAGAGGGACGAGTCAAGACTAGTATCGTCATGAGTGTGTTGGTAGAATGATTTTGGTTGCTATACTAGGATAGGGGACAAATATAAAGTTTCCTGTGATTGTCTTGACAGATATGTGGTTGCCAGACAATTAGGGTTAGCATTTATATCAGACATTAATGTGAGTCTTCACTTTTAAAAAGACTCTCTTCGACAGTGTTTGTTATGCTGAGGACAAGCCACGGTTAAGTCGAGTTTTATATACGCCTATTTATTATCAGTTTTAGGCCATGTTATAGTGCTCTATTTAGTTGGTCTATATATGTGTGTCTGGCAATTTGTTAGACGGCTTTAAAGTGCCAGGTCTGCGTTTTGGAGACATAGTGGTAGAGTACCTTGGAGCTTTTCAACATTAGAAGAGAAGAATCTGTAGCAGATCATTATGAGAGAGTCGAGTATCAAGAAACAATATCGATGGACGACAAATATACATGCGTCAAACGCATGGGTACAAGACCAAGAGTGATCGATGTGCCACTTGCAATCAGAACGATTACAAAATTCTCATGACAGCAATCGCAGCCAGCTAGAGACAATGACGGAAATGATCTCAGGAAGTAGTTTGACTAGATTTTAGGGTTCATATTTATACTTTATGTATCAACACACATAGGTGGTGTGGTGGAGAGGATGCTGTAGGGTGTTTTAGTATTCTATGTATAGTCTTTGAGAGTTTTTAAGGGAGAGAGATTCATAACTCGCTACGGGAGATTGTATTGAACCCGTATTGTTTATATGTGCATTATATTCTTAGACTATTTCGTTCTACTTTTGATTATGTCTGAGTAGTCATCAACTAGATTTACGGATTGATGATAGCAAACTCATGGATTAGCGTCAAAAGTAGGATTGCTAGGTGTAAGTTTAATATCATCAATGAGTTGTGCTTAATGCTTGCATTCTAGAGTAGCCAACTAGGATGCCCGAAAGTAGACCATGGCCGATACGAGAGTAGATTTGTGCAGAATACGGTCTTCATGACTTGGTTTTAGGCGCTTGCCGATAGCTGGTCTAATTAGCTTGATGACATACAAATCTGGTTCGCACTTCCTTCCTGATTTCACCATCGATCGGACTTAGGCTAGCTGTAGATTGATGGTCTTTCGTTTTGCTCGCAGATATGAGAGTTGGAGTAATAACGGGTCAAAATAGTTAATATTTGGGTTCTACATATGTTACATTTTCGTGCGCCCCTATTCCTATAGTCATTAAGCTTGACAAACCTAAGTTGCTAGAGCATATTGCATCTAGTATAGTTGTTAGTAGGCCATATTACTTTGCATCTAATAGTTTAGTAGCATATTCCGATATTTACATTGATTAGCATATTTCCATCAGTTGCATCTATACTTCTAATAGGAATGTTATTGGTTGACCTGATTTATTGCTACCATTATATGACTGACTTATCTATGCTTAGTCTTCAAGAAATAAGTAAATCTTTTGTGTGTCGTATTTGCTCTCCTGAGGTACTACACCATGACTCTCTTGGCAAGAGTCATTGTTTTGTGTGTAGGATTAAGGGTTAATTGATAGTTACATGCTAGGATCTTATTTATACCCGACTAGAACAATACACACACCATGTCAGAGAATCATGAATATAATAAGAGATGAGAACACGAGCTGGAATCAATACATATCTCTGAAGGCCAGTCTTGGATTCCAGTATCAAGTCTCTGAATGGAGTCTTGGATCTTCTCGTCCAAATCAAACTAAAAGCTTCTAACTATGGAATAGGTTACGAAAGTAGTGAGAATGGTGTGGTGTGTGCCTACCAAAACTTTTCGGCTTTAAGTCGGGTCACCAAGCGCATTCGCGCATCTCGTCGCTTCACTGTCGATACGATGACAACAGAGTGTGTTTTGATCGACACTCTTCGTAATGTCGCTATGACTTCTAATTCTTCAACACGCACGAGTTCTTCATCATATAAGCCTAAATACTCATATCCCACAACTTGCTCAAAACATACATGACCTGCAAATAGTACTAAATAGACACAACACATAGATAACGTCTCGTAAAAGCACATATACTACGATAAAAATGGGTAAATCCGCATAGTATAGTGAATGATGCCAGATGCCAAAGAATCATGATAGAGATACTACTTATTAATGCAGTAGACCTCTCTACATTAGAGGTACGTGAACCGAATGGTCACAAAATATCTCAATATGACAAAGGTGTAATGAATGGTATAGCTAAGCAGTCAGTGTTTTAATACATGAGAGAACTCGCAGATAACTCCAGACCTTGGTTGCTTTTTTCAAGATTTTCAACATTTACTAAAGATTGTCAGAGACCCTCTAGCGATCTAGGCTCAGTGTGATACCTGTAATGCTTACTCGGTTGCAGTGACCCTGAGGCGAACACCAATTCAAGCCTACTAGAGCATCTTGTCTCGTCGATGGATTGTTCGGATTCAGAAGGTATTAGAGGATGTGCCATAATTAGGGGGAGGCTTAATACCCACAGACTTGTAGTGTTGAAATAAGGGAAGAACCAAAGATCCTCCCTTATTTTGGAAATCTTTTGGCCCAACTGGCGCAATCAATAGACGTGAGAAAGGGCCTAATGATCCAATGTGGGTGATGCTGGTGAAATTTTGACTGGTAATAGTCAAGAGACCTATATTTATGGAAGAATTCTTTGTGGAATCATCTTACGGACTAACTGAGGCAAAACTTAGAAAAATTGTTATACCCAGACCTTAAAAAGAGCTCTGACTAGTTCTAATGTGGGGTTTTTTTATTTACTTTCATTAACATATATTTCAGTGTTACTCTCTCTATTAAAGAGGTTAGGTAGTACTTAGGAATCGGAATCACAGAGATTCTAAGATTACCAGAATCGACTTATTGTTCTTTCGAATTAATAGCTAGATGAATTATAAAAAATAATAAGTGATTTCAAGATTGAATTTGTTTGTGAGGATTTAATAAGAGATTA
>CAJHQP010007026.1:0-34590 GCA_905132765.1 Moricandia arvensis | reverse complement strand
AATGACTGCAGATACATCAATCATCCTATTATTTAAAAATAAAACATCAACTTCAAATTCATCCATAAAAAATCTAAACCACCACTAACTTTGGCCAATGGGCTCAACGATGAACAATTTATTAAATCCTAAGTCAACCTGAATGTCTTGCAACAGCAGCTTTTTATTTTCGTCTCAGAGAGGAGCAAGAGTCTTGGGTGATGCTTCTGGCACATCTACATGAGGCGACGAACTGTGAGGTTGTTCCCAATCCCTCGACAGTTCCAACTAAGCGTCTTCATGGATGAAGGTTGTGTGGATTTTTGGAATCCACAAGAACTTTCCTTGTTTGCTTCACACCACCATTTTGATTCTTCTTGATCACACCACGAGCTAAGACCCTCACCTTTGTTCTTGTCCCATTTCCCTTAATCCTTGGTGAAGACCTGCGAGGAAGTTGTTGGCCTTTCTTTGTAGGATCTGTGGGGAATAGTGCTCGGAAAACACTCATTGGCTTTGTAGCCAATGCATCTGCAACCATTTCCTTGTTCTTTTGATCAAACAATACAAGTGCCTTAGTATTATCTATCATTGACTCCAAGCCATGTTCCTCATCATTATGTTCCTCCATTTGGTTAGAGGCTTTAAAATCATCCCCAAGAAGGTCATCTTCATCCATAGCCATCTTTTCATTACCAACCACTTCATTCATTGGCTCATCAAAACAACGTCCATCTTCAACCAAAGCTGCTATGACCTGAGCATCACTCAGAGTCTTGCTTGACATCCCCACTTGATGTTCATTATATCGGAAATTCACATTTGCTTCAGCATCCAGGGCCTTACCAGATGAAGCACTCAGAGATGAGGCATTGATTCTTAAGTAATTACCTTGATTCTTACACCCACCACCAGTATCCGGTGTGGCTGTAGGTTCATTTATCTTGATCCCATGCTACTTTACCCGCCAATGAAAACTGGTTTTTGATCATGATCATCAAAATTCTCAGTCGTATCCCACTTTTGACCTTTTACTCCAAGACTATATGGGTTAAACTGGGAGCCTTTCTTCACACCCTTATGCCCAGGTTCTCTCTGAGAGTGTGATGTCCTCATGACCCTTGATACTCCCATTGGACGATGGTCCACATGGTTTTTCATCGGAAATTGACGCCCATGTATTGTATCGCCTCATGTTCTAGCCATTGTAGAGCTACATGGAGCGTCTTTGAGATATTTTTGATTCCCCTGAGGGTTAACAAATTATTTATGCGCCAGTGATGCTTTTAAAGCCTCATCCTTTAGGTCCTTAACCTTCTTCACACAATGGCTAACCTCATGAGTCATTATATTGCAATAGGAACAGTGTTTGAACAGGAGCTCATAGTTAAGCTGGATAGTTATCTCGCCGTCCTTAGCCTTAAGCTTACGGGATACCTTAAGAGGCTTCATGCTATCAATGTCCACCAGTATCTTTCCCAGTGTAGCATCAACCTTGTGTACAAAACCCAACTTACTTCCAATACTTCTGAGATCGTCGGAGGTACCAAGATGTAAAGGAATGCCTACCGGCTCAGCCCAAAACGGGATAGTCCAAGGGTAATCCTCATCCACCACTGTTTCCCATCGAACCAAGACAAACATAAAGTAGTTATAGTGGAAAGGAACCAAATTTAACACAGATTTCGATCCTTTTCGTTGGTAAAGTTGAATAGGAATCTCCCATTACCCAACTCCAGAGCACTGATACGATCAGCCATATTCCACTGTGATAACATGTAATCCATCAATTTCGGGACGGATTGTTTGAATGGGTTAAGGACCTTCCCGATAAGAGATAGACGGTATTCTCTGATATGCTCTTCATCAGCTTGGTCAACCAATATGATTGGTTCATCATCATCATCATCATACATGAGCCCTTTGCCTTTTGAATCAGCCATATCGATCAAATGATCAATACTTTCAGCCTACGTAAAACTTTATTACCAGACGAAACAGATCACAATCAAGGTATTCAAAGAGAGATGACTAGAGGATTGATCAGTACAATCCAAAGAAACAAGAAGATCAAGACGAGATTAGAATTGGATGGAAAATAGAAGTCACCAAAAAACAAAATAGAAGAGCCGTAGACACCGAGCCAGAACTTTCCACGACAAAGGTCGTATGGAAAGAGAGATGATCTCTTCACCAAAGAGCGAGAAGATCAGAGACGATCACCGATTTACAGAGATCTTGGTGTTGAAGAAGCGCCGCCAATCGCCATTCCAGTTGCCAGAGCTAAAAGTCTGCTTTTAGGAAGAGTTAGTTAACTGTACGTGGATAGTTAAGAGTTGAATTTAGCCTAAAAATATTAATGTTAAAAATATTTCAAAGTTTTGAAACCATTCATAACTGAAAACTGTACATGAATAGTTAAGAGTTGCATTTAGCCTAAAAATATTAATGTTAAAAATATTACGAAACGTAACTAAAAATTGTTGGTTACTACAAATGCAAACAGCAGACAAAACAACTTGTCATGTTGATCTCATATGTGTACCGATGACTATAGAAACATACGCCAATACATATACATGGAAACATTGAAAACAAGACAACATTAGGGTATATATTTGGAGCAGGGGTGGCACCGATCAGATATTCAATTTTTTGGGAGTATTAGTTATTCGATACGTTTCGTTTGAATGACCAATTATCCGATCTGATTTGATCCGTATTTATTCGGATATATGATGTTCTAGATATCTGAATTTTTTGTACTTTTGACTGGATATTCGATTCAATCCGTACAAATAAAATTAAATTAAAAAATAAATAAAAATCTACAATAATATTTTTTTACAATAATGACAAGGTTATTTACTTTTTAGAATTCTAATAGCTAATATAATAAATTTAATAAATAAAAATATTGTAAACATACATAAAATAGAATATTTACATAATTTATATATATATATATAATATAATTCTTTAAATTTATGTATATATGCATAAAGGATCTAAGCGCATATTCACTCTTAAAAGTATTAGTATTTGTGATTTGTTTCGGGGTCTTTACGGATATTGCATATTATTATTTGTTTTGTTTCGTAGAGTTACGGATATCCGAATTTTTTGGTTCAAGTCAAAAAGAATAATAAATCGAATCAAAATTTATGGATATTTGCTCATTCTTAATTCGAAGAGTACAAGATCATACTTCAAAAATACATAGCCATATGCGCCGTTCTGAAGAAACCTCGTACACCAAAAAACATTAATGTCATTTCTTGGGGAAAAAAGAAGTAATTTGAAATATATATATATATATATATATATATATATAAATATATATATATATACTAGTTGACATCGTGGTTTGTGAATGTGTAGAAGAATAAAATGCTACTTGAGGGAATGTTTTTTTCCTAGCATCTTGTCTCTGTTAGCAAACTAGACAATACTCATGAATAAATCTGATTTATGCGGAAACGTCCTCTGAATAGATGTGCATGAATAAATAAGAATAAAGTTTCAAACGGTTAGCAAAAGACCAAACCTCCCGGTTGCATCTTGTCTCTGTTGAAAGAATGGAACGTTCTCTGAGAGGTCATGGACAATATGCATGAATAAATCCTTATTCATGCAGAAACGTCGTCTGAATAAATGTGCCGAGAATGTCGATTCCTCGCTGATGTAGTCATTCCATAAACGGTTGTGTCATGCTTCACGTTCTCGTTCAATATAAGCACGTCTATTTTGCTTATTGGTTTGAGCCTCCACTATGTCGTCGTATGGATCTTCGACGATTTCGTCGAAAAGTTCGTCCAATCTTTCGTCGAGCCCATTGGATAAAGATGATGACATTTTAGGTATCCCTCCTTTTAAAAACAAAAGATTAAATTGAAAATATAATAAGTTTAAGAAAATACATTTTAGAAATTGTTTATTTTCAACAAACTATAATAAGTTTAAGAAAATACATTTTAGAAATTATAAGTTTAAAAATCAAGTGGAGTTTGGTCTTTTGCTAACCGTTTGGAACTTGATGATGTTTGGACCAAAAGCTTCAACGTAGTCCCCGTTCTTGATGTCTCACTTATTAACCTGCCTTGCTCAAATTCACATGGACTTAAACGTTATTCTTCCGGACAACAGTCGTGTGATATGTTTCTATTCTTTAACACTAGTTATATCGATTATAAGTTGTATTCTTCACAAGTTATATTCTTAACAAACACTATGTTTCAATTGCTATATAAGTTATAATCTTTACACAAGTTATATCTTTACACAAGTTATTGTAGTAATAGAAACATATCAATAGCTCGAGACAAGTTCTATTGTTATATTACCTAAACAGAAGTACCTAAACATATCAATATCACAAGTTTAATCTTTACACAGAAGTACCTAAACATATCAAGATAAGTTCGAGACGAGCACACTAGTTCAACAGAAATGCAGTAGTAAGAGTTTAATCAGAATATTACCTAAACAGAAGTAGCTCTTGTAGTAGTAGGAATAGATTACAAGTACATTGTACAAAAATATTACAACCTCTCCGAGAAACACAAGGTTTTGAGGCAAGATTTTAACAAGAGAATACAAGTTTTGAGGCAAAAGGAAACAACCTCTCCGAGATACAAAGCTAAAGCCGCACATGAGTACTACTTATAATACATGAGGGAAAAGAACCCGTGACTTGGTTCACATGAGCTACATACCAAAAGACTTTCACACCGCCAAATGCACCCGTGTTTGGTTCACATGAGCTACATACCAAAAGACTCTACAATCCGCTTTCAAAAAGCACCAGCTTTCTGCTCATTGCTGATGACATGGTCCTTACTGGTGTTAAGCCACACACCAATAAGGATTTTATCCTCCTTTGGAGACCATTTCCTCCTCTCCTTGCCACCAGTGTCAATACCAGACCGACAACAGGCTCAACAACACACTCATTAGGACCTTGACTACCGAACCAAAAAGGTTCAGGTGAATCAAGGTCCACAGGATTCTGAGATTGACTAAACAGTAGGTTTACATAACTAGTGTTCTTATCCATGTTAATAGATTGGTCTGTGTCTTTCTAATACCAACGCAGACACTTAAGTAGGCGATCTTAAACTATAAGAAACATTTAAAGCAAATAAAAACGAGCGGTTAGGAAGATAGAAAGCTAACTAGTTGCATTAAATACCAATCAAACAGACTAACACCTATTTGTAAAGTACTAAAACATTAAAAACAATCAAATCTGAGGCGGTGGGAAGATAGAAACCAAACAAATAGCATTTACGTAAGAAAAATCAAAGTAGGAAATTTTATACAAAAATTTCTACTCAACTACAACTAACATCTTCTCGGGTTTTAATTTTTATTAAACAAAGAAAATACACTAACATATGTTTTTATTAAACAAAGAAAATACACTAATATATGTTTTTATTAATTCAAAGAAAAGAGAGTAGGAGGTTGTAGTACTCATACCTAATTGCAGACACTCTCGAGCTTGAGGACGCTAAGGGTTTACTTCTTTGAAGCTCTTCTTGCAAAAACATAAGATCAAACAGTCAAATGTTTTACTAAATTTCATGAACAACAACGAAAAGCACAAGAGAGATACTTGCCAGTCAGAAACATATCCGCCAAACCTATGAAAACTAATGCAGAGACCATTACACAAAGTGCCAATGCAAAGCCATTTGTAGTCTCTGATTTCTTCTTTAGCTCACAGACGGTCTTCTGTAGCTTAATCAGCTTCTGGTCACACTCAAAAGATTGATCCTTGAGCTGCTGGAGTTGTCTCTGAAACTCACACATCTCCTCCGTAACAGCCACATCCCACCATTTCCAAATGTGGCAGTCCCCATCATCGACATTGTCGCACGTGAAGTACCTTCTGTATGGATCTTTAGGAGTGTAAGAGCATCCGAGAACAGGCTGAGCACCACAATAGCATATCGTCGAGATTCCATCATCAGCCTCTGGTTGAGGTAACAACTGATCCGGCTCTGAATTGTAGTAGGTACTCTCAGCTTCATCCGCGTACAACTGAGCTTCTGCTTCAAGAAGATAGGTCATGTCTAAAGAGTTTGATGCTGAAGAAGGCTGGTTGTAGCTGTAATCTTGTCCCATTTTCGTTAACCTGAGACAAATGATGAAAGAACATAGTTAAAGAACAATATTTGAATAAACGAAAGCAAGAACCAAGGAAACAAACAACATATGGATTGAAAAAAAATGACAAATCATTTACAACTGAATGAAAGCGAACACATATAAACCTAAAAGGTTTTGAAACCGTTAAGAAAAAAAAAGAGAAGATCCGCTTCAGATTGAAACCTAAATCGTTTCGAAACCGTATAAGAAAGAACAGCAGATTCGCTTTGGATTGAAACCAAAATCGTTTTCAAAACCCTTTCTACAAACGGCAATACTCGATTTTCGCCCCAAATCGATTTATCCCCAAATCTTTTTGAAACCCTAATTTCAAAAACGATACCCAAATAGATTGAAACTCATTCCCAAACCTTTAATTGAGAGGAAACAAGATGGAAACTGATCTAAATCGAACAAATATACAAGTTCAGGCTTCAATTTACCTTCGTGAAGCCGATGGAGAGAAATCGCCACGCTATCACCTTAAGTCCCGAGAGCTCTTTTTTCGTTCTCGGTCGAAAATGACCAAATTTTTTTGAACCAACCAAACCACAAATCGACCCCGTATCACTCACACGCTGCCACGTACACAAAGGATCAGCTCCTTAAGCTCCTTAAGCTCATTCCTGACAGACTAATCCCGAAATTAACATAATAACTATTATTATATTAAAACTAACCTAAGGATTAGCGTTAAGGATTTTTCATGAACCCCCGTTGCGGGTGGTCTTACTATTTTAACATCATAAACTTCAAAACTTATTGATTCTTCAAATGTCGGTCGTGGAAGCGCTCCGCAGTCATTAGAATTTTCCAAACTCGTTCTCAAAAAATAAGGAAAAAATTCCAAACTCGAGGAAAATAACACGCAACTCATAAAAGCTCTCTTTTAATTCTTCGTTTATTACTCACGCTAGAAACACCTCAAGATATTTTTATTATTATAAAATACTCTTAAATCGAATAGAAAAGCAATTGCAAAAGAAGTGTGAAACAACAACTCTTGATTAGACTATCTCCAATGGCACACTATTTCTTCATTTATAATTTACACTAAAATAGAGTAACTCTATTATAGAGTAACTTTTGCTCCAATGGTTTACTCTATAATAGAGTTACTCTATAATAGAGTTACTCTATTATAAAGTGAAACTAGATTCTGACCCGCGCGGTTGCGCGGGATTATTTAGTTATATTTATAATTTACAATTTATATTTTTAAATTTTTAAATTTTGATTTTATGATATTTTTCATGTTGGTTCCGATTTGGTTGTGAGTTTTGATTTTTAATTAAAGAAATAGAGTAATAATTTGGTTATTTATAAATTTGGGTTTTGTTTTTGTTTTTAATTTTAGTTCTTAGTTTAGTTCAAATAATAATGTTAGAATTTTGATAATTCAATTTAAACTCGTGAGTCCAAATATGAATATAGAATTTTTGATATTGATTCTCATTTAGGTAGAAATATTTTTGGTTATATTTTCTGGTTTTAATATTTGTGTTGTCTTCTGTTTTTTTAGGTAGAAATATTTTTGGTTACATTTTTCTTTGTACTTTTGCAACAGAACCTTGTTTGCAAGAAAAATGTATTTTTACATACTAAAAATATAAACAAATGTTCAAAGAAAAAAACATAAACAACATCAATAATGTAACTAAGCATATAAAATACATTAACAAATAGTAATAGGTTATTATAATCGTCTCATCGGCTAGAATAATTTCTAGACTCTCCTGCACCGATCTTATTTTGTTGCTTCCAAGAATGAACTCTTTGTACTTGAATTCTCAATCCTGATTCGTATGGCTTTTGAAATCTTTGAGTAGGGTAAAACCTTTGGGAGGAACCATAAAAAAAAGAAGTGTTTTGTTAGAGTCTACATTATTAGATTATATATAGTGTTTAGGTTCTATCGAGTGTAGGACATCCGTTTTTTGACATCATGAAGATATTAACGAATATATTTTGTTACATAAATCGATATCTATATTATTAAGAAGATTTTTCTTGTTGAGAATTTCTTTATCAATACTTTAAATTTGTTATCAGTACGTAGATACTAAAAACTGTTCAGGTATTAGTGTTAGATACACAAATTTAGTTGCACTTATCTACTCTATTACTATAAGATTTTATTTGTTGAGACTTATTTTTGTTAATACTTGAGAAATTATTTTTCGTAATGGTTATAGTGATGCTAAAGAATATTCTTCCTCTCCAAAACTTTAAGGAAAGAATATCTTATGTTGTTATGATAAATAGAAAACTAAAATTTTACAATTTGAAATGAGAATATATATTCAAATTCATTTATATGAATATACTGATTTGAAGTCTGACTAACCAAATTTCAGTTTTTGTTTTGATTTGAAACAGTTGGATTGAAAAGGAAACCAAGTAACCGATGTTAAAGATTAAACATATCGTCTTCTACGCCTGCTGATATAGACAATGAAAAGCTTGAAGAAGCTCTTGATAGAGGAACAAACAATTCAAACCAAAATAGCCTGAGATAATTGAATCTCAATATATTAATGATTCAGTGTGGGAAGCAACTTATTTTATTTTTCTTTTTGTGTTATGACCCTAGAAAGCTAAAGGATATAATATGTCAAGTTCGAGAAACTTTTTAAAGATATGGTTATGTTTGATGAAATCAATCTAGGGATGATTAGGTGTATGTGGGTTATGTTTGATGAAATCAACCCAGGATGATTAGTGTATATGAAGAGAAATCATTGATCTAGTTTGTAATTAATATCATTAATAGGTTCGTATGTAATATTTGTCGACCTTAAAATTAGATTAATAAGTTAGATATAATTGTATAAAAGAAATAGGTGCACGTTTATAAACGTTACTTAATATAGTAAATGTAATGATATGTTTTATATTTAGTCACAACTTATCTAATAAGTCCAAATTAAAAATATCCCATGGTAAATTCAAATAGGACTCTGTTTTAATATAGTAGATATAGAGTAATTTTACTTTTTCACTCTATATTTGAAGTGAAAAAAGGACATAACTTTATATTCCACTCTATAATAGAGTAACGCTATTATAGAGTAAACCATTAGAGCAAAAATTACTCTATAATATAATTATTCTATTTTAGTGCAAATTATAGAGGAAAAAATAGTGTACTATTGGAGATGTCCTTGGACTAGGTGTAAAAACGTTAGAATATCTTTATATATAAAGTACAGTTTTATCACTCCAGAACGTGTCACGTCATCAATTTGTTTGATCCTAGCTTGACACCTGTCCCTGACTTTCGAAATTGACTGTTAAATCAATATATGATTCAAATACTTGGGCCTTTGTATAATATTTCGGGGCTTTTGTTATGTTAAACCGCTCAGCCCATATGCATATCAACTTCTCTTAACCCGTCGTTTATCGGGGTTAGGGTTCCTCAGCGACTTCTCTCTTAGTTGTCTTGGATGATGCTTTTGGTTAAGATGGCATGACGATTCAGATATCTGGGGATTCATTCGCATCATTTCTTTTCCTTTCTGTTCAGTTGAAATTTCACCAGTTTCGGATCTGTCGCAACCCAACTTCAATGTGTTGTAATCCTCTACGAGGCGGTCTCCCTACGGATATAAAAAGGTATGCTCCCCTCCCCTCAAAACCATCTTCATAACTCTCTTAGCATACTTATTATCCGTGCATTGGCTAAGGTAACTGAAACAGCTTCATCACTACACTTTTTACAGTCTATTCGTATCCATGGATCCATCATCGTTCATCGTCTAAACTATTTTAAATCACTTCTGTATTTTTATTATAATATGATTTTTTTTACTCTCATCTTGTTCAGGAAGCAGAAGCTAAAGATGTCACAACTGAAGAGCAAGAGCGCTTTGTGAATGAACACGTCTATCAAACCTTATCAAAGATCATTGTTCCAGAGGCCCATGGTTTCTATGATCCTTGACACTATTCTTCATCAATGTCACCTAGCTATTTTCTCTGAATTGTAGCTTACCCGGTTCATGTCTTAGAGCAGAACAAGACCAGTTAAGCAAGCCGCTCGAGAAGGAAAGGCAGATAGCGGTAGAGAATACACAAGATTATTTGGCAGCTAAGGAGGAATCAGATACCCTATAAGGTCGAGCAAACCAACTTGAAGTGGACACCAGAGAACTACAGAGAAAACATAAGCAAGTGTTGCAAAAAGCACGGCTCCACAACGAGCTAATTCAAAAGGTGATGTGTAATCTTACAGAAGCAACAATCACTTCAGA
This sequence comes from Moricandia arvensis, assembly GCA_905132765.1. Lineage (NCBI taxonomy): Eukaryota > Viridiplantae > Streptophyta > Magnoliopsida > Brassicales > Brassicaceae > Moricandia > Moricandia arvensis. The sequence goes on along the minus strand of CAJHQP010007026.1, from coordinate 24,202 downwards.
CTCTGCTTCTCACTATCTCTGCCTTAATCTTCAAGACTATGCTTCTGAGTTGTTGATGCAGTTGGGCGCTATAACAAAATTACGTTCTTTATATGGATTACCTTATTTTTCATTTACTGTGGTGTTTTATGACTGGAGCAGCAACAATAGCTGCAACATCAAAGACGAGAAGGACAAAGGAATCTATCTTTAACTTTATGTGAACTATTTTCACCTCTCTGTTTCTGCAGATTTTTTCTTATAAATGAAAAATGAGTTTTGACTGGAGCAGCAACATGTGCTCAGTTTTCGTATTTCAACATCGTATTTAACAAGTTGGGTTTTAAAATTTTAAAACATAGAAGACATCATGTTTGCTATTGTGATTTACCCATTTTTACATTATTCAGGTTAAAATGTATAGTTAGCTATAGAAAATCAGCCAATTTTCACTGCAATCATCGTATTAAGATCGTGTCTCTCGATCCCGTGGGAGAATAGCGACAGTGTTATGCTACCAACTGTGGTGCGGAAAAGATGAAAGGTGTAACGTCTGCTGTTTTGTGCTCTCAAGGAGACCCACCAGATCTGTGACAGCCTGCGGGAGATGGAGCTTCCGTTAGGGTCAATTGGTCGTGTGTAATATTGATAAGTTGATTTTCATTAATAACTAATTAACGATTTATTGTCATATTTCAAACAAACATAAATCATTGTCTACCAAAAAAATAATTCATTAGTTCAGTATGTTTTTTTTTATTTTTACATATAAAGTATTTTTTTCTTTCGACACCTCATCAAGAAGTTGTTTATAAACTTAACGTCATAATTTATTAAATATAACTAAATGGTCTTACAGTTTCATCTTCATATTATTTAAACTAAATCAATTAACAAATATTTAATAACTCCTAAATCATTTTAGTTAATACGTAATTTTTAATCAAACAAAATTATGACATTAATCTTTTTGTTTATCAAAAAAATTTTGAACATTTTTTTGTTTTGTTTCAGGTTGATCACTGATCTGTAACTGCAGCACCAACAATCAGAGACTGTGGCTATGGATTCTAATATTAACAGAACTGGTCTATCTGAAACCAATCTGTGCAACTCATCTCCAAGATCTCTAAGAGTGCCTAAACTGAGTCGTATAATGACTACATCTGAACAGGGGTGAAGTTTTTAGTGAAATTATCTAATATATCTTCAAATAAATACACGAGGAATACCTTAAGATAAAGAGAAATTTTCAAAAATACCACTTTCCTTTTACCACTTTTCAAAAATATCTTAGTCACTTTTATCCTTGTTTTTTAAGAGGAAAAACATACTTATAACCCTTGGATTAATTAATCTAAGACTTAGAGTTTAGAGTTAAGGGTGGTGTAGGGTGGAGATAGGGTTTAGGAATTTAAAATTTAGGATTCTAATTAATTTTAAAAAAATTTATCTCTTAAAAAATGGTATTTTTGAAAATGTCTCTTTAATGAAGGTAAAAATGAAAAGTGGTATAATGAAAGTGGTATTTTTGAAAATTCCCCTAAGATAAACTTAACAATGTTTTTGTCATCAAAATAATTTTTAAGGAGAAAAATGATTAAAATATATTTTATTAAAAAATGTAGATATATATTTATATACTTGGGTTACGTAATCTAAACTTAAGATTTAGAGTTATTGGGTGGATTTTTGGAGATGACGCTTAAAATTAAAAAAGAAAATAAAAAATATTAATTTAAAAAAAATTTAAAAGTCAGTTTTAGTTATTTTTTTATTTGAAGTCTATTTTTATGACAAAAACTTCAAAAAGATATATTTGAAAGATTTACTCTAAATACATTTCAAAAGATAATAAAAAAATTACTAAAAAAAAGAAAAACCAATTCATGGTTTAATCTTTCTACGTTTCATTAGATTTATACCAATGAAAAAATGAATGTCACAAGCTTTTTTTCTCTTTTGACTACCAAATTACAATGACTTTAATACTAAACTAGGGGTGTGCCTGCGCTACGCGCAGGTTTCTTTATCTAAAATATTATAATAAAAATTTAGACTTTTGATCAAAAAATGTTAAAGACTTATGATTTTACATGAGAATATCTTAGAACCATATTTCATAGAATCTGTACAAAATTTTGAATATGTTGTGGTTAAATGCAACATTTACTTACATGTAAAATTACTTGCATATATTTATCGTCTGTTTTTGTTTGGTCTTCGGCACATTGTAAACCTACTATTGTGATAGATTTTGGTAATAAGTATATTTCTGAGTAAACTATTTACACGTACAATTATGTAACTTTTATTTAAAGGATTTCCCTTTTTCTAGCTTTACACTTCTTCTATTATCTTATTGGTTTACACTTTTACTTCATTTTGCAGTTATATCTCCGTGTAGTTCTTTGTGGATGTTAATTGTTAAGTTTGAACTTGTAGGATGAAGTTGGTGCATACAAAAAAAAGAACTTGTAGGATGAAGTTGGTGCACACAAAAAAAAGAACTTGTAGGATGAAGAGCACATATGTAAGAACAAAATGGCGATATCTTATTCAAAAGTTACGCAAGCTGTGTCTTTGATATTGTACTTCAACTTTCCGATACTACTTACCATGTAAAATAAAATAACAAAGACTATGATTCATGTGTCTCTTTTAAATATATGCCCATGATTATTGAGATTCTACAACTTTCTGCTTTACATCCATTTTTTCAAATCTTTAGGCCTTTTATGTTTAGCTTTTTATCAGAAAAAATCAAAACATTTTTTGAAAGACAATACCAACCGTACATCCCATGGATATAGAGATGAAGCATGAGTCTTAGTCAATGACTTCTGAATTTATTAGAGGCATCAATGAAACATTGTGTGGATAACAGTCGGATCAGCTAGACTTACAGATGTTGAGCTTGCATTTGATTCTTGTTCTGATTTTTTCTTTTTCACCTTCATCATGTACATGATATCTTTGGCATTTAATTGAAGACCTTGTAAGCCTTCATCAAAAATTCATAGAATCAACATAAAACTGCATCTACAAAAATCCTTAGCAAACCCACAACAGTCCTATTTCACTATAGGTTCATGATTCCCAATTTACCAATGGAAACGACCAGTAAACACACCAATCGAACAGACAGCAAGCATACTGTCTCACATTAAAAAGTAAATAAATTAACATGGAGTTGAGATAAACCAATGAGAAAATTTAGCTTGAGGAGCACACTCGTAAACAGGCCAAGACGAAATATATAAGTTAGAACAAAAGCTAACTAACCGGATTCTCGCTACATGGTGATTTGAATTAGGTGGAGCGCATGAGTCCTGCAAAATATTGTTATAGCATTTTGGAATCAGCAGAACAATGAAAATTTGGGGTTCTTTACCATACCAGAGAGAAGGGCATGCTATACGTGGATATGTATTCTTTAGAGTCCTACACAACCCGGGCCAGATTCTCTTAATTTGGTTCTTAAAAGGGTTAACGACCTATTTCCACACCATAACTATCATATAGTAACAAATCCACACAAACTTTCATCCTCGTCATAATTGAACACAATTTAACTATCCCAACCTATTACCCCCTAATCCGAAAGATCGAAACTTAAATCCACATAGACGAAGATTGGACTTGGTTTAATGGTTTATAACATTAACCGATAATAAACCAGTTGATATTGGTAAACCCGACCCAAACAAAGATCCAACTACAAATCAATTAAAACCCGACCCGTGAATCTTCTTTGAAAATCCCAAATAAAACATGAAGAACCCTAAAATAAAATTTTAAAATTGGATTGTCAATGATGTATGGATCGTCAAATCCTACAACAAGAACTTCGATTGGATCATCTAATACGCCTTACTGAATTTTCGTTTGGTCACATCAATGAATTTAGAGAGAGAAACAAAAAAACTTTCAAAAAAAAATCAAAATTACAAGTGCTAAATCATAGTTTATAATATGGGTATGTTATATTTGGATAAAACTCACAAGAATCAGTTAAAAAGGCTGTAAATCATGAAAAAACGAGTGAAAATTCAGAATTCTAATGTCTGCAAATCGCAGAAAAAGGTTGAAGACAAGGGCAAAATCGTCATTTTATATTCACTTAATTAAAAAAAAAGTCAAAACGCAATGCTCGTGGTTCGAACTTGTAACCACAGCCCAGTACAGTAAGGCACCAACCACTAGCCTACATATCTTCTTCGTCCAAAATCAATATTTAAAGATATATATAACTATTAGCTAACGTATCTGTTAATAAAACTTCATCTTCTCCAAAACTTCTCTGCAAACTTCATCAGGTTTTGCTAGGATTTTGTCAAATAAAATTATACATGTGTTGTGCACATGGACGAGATCGGGTTTTGTTAGGATTTGGTGACCGATGACTCGTCGGAGAATAAGCAAACTATATGTTGACGTATGCTTTGTGTCAGCTTATGCTCGAACCTGTTGATATTTTTACGGGTTTTTACTAATAGTTAACGGAAAAAATTTCGGATCTGGGTTTCGATTTTAGGGTTAGATAAGTCGGGTTTTTGGGTCAGGTTATAGGATTTGGTTCTAGATTCGGGTTACTGGTTTTTTTTTTTTTTCTTTTTTTACTGGTTTAATCTTTCTAATCGGGTCGTTTGGGTTAAACTAGATTAACCACCGGTTAACGTTTTAAGCAAAGGCTAGTTAACCAACAGTAAACCGTTTTGTGTTGGTTTTAGATCATACATTAAACTTTAGGTGGATTTACGTTTCGATCTTTCGGATTAGGGTGTAATAGGTTGAGATAGTTAAATTGTGTTCAATTATGACGAGGATGAAAGTTTGTGTGGATTTGTTACTATATGATAGTTATGGTGTGGAAATAGGTCGTTAACCCTTCTTAAAACATGTCGGAAGTTTTAAATTCTCTGATCGGATACAGTGTTTCGTCTTCGTGACCAATTCCTCATGCTAACTTCTAAGTCCCTTGAACTTGAACTTTGCATAAATGACTTCAGGAAGCGTTACCTAGAAGCAAAGTGAAGCCATGGACCCGAATCTATTTCGCTGCAAAGAATAATATCACGCAGGAGGGTCAAAAATTCTGATTATGGAAAAAAATATGCTCACTTCTCACAATAATGTCTACTCGTCTGCTACAGGAAAGGCCGTATCTGGCATCTTCTCCATGGTTACTGCAGTTCCCCTGCGATAAAAAAAATAAAAGAGAAAATTGACATCTAAAAATGTGCAGATCCTACAAGAGTAAGCATTACTATTTCAATTAAAAACGCCTGCATATAAATATATCGCTTAAAACATCCGTTTTATTTCAATTGTTCAATGTTCAATTGATCTTCAAAGACAAGATTTGGAGATGGAAATAGAACCCATTTGATAAACTGATCAAGATCTTCTTAGAACATAAACATATTGAATATAAAATAACCCCCTACCATCATGCCTTAAGAATCAGGCCTTGGCCATCTCCAACGATCAATTTGACTCCCACCTGCCAAAGCACACACACAAAATCACTCTGAACTCTACTTAACCAATGAATCAATTAACCCGAATAACTTATCCTTCTATGGGGTTTAGAAAAGGTGAGAAGCTAAGTTAAATCATGATCGCATGGCATAAGAATATCGACACTGCAAGCTCCGCATACTCGCGGTTGACAGCTGTGGATATAATCAAATAACAGTCTGCGATTCTGAGATGCTCCAACACGAAGAACCTCTACGAAGTTGAAACGTTAAGACCAAGGGATAGCACAAATTACTGAAACTCGGAAAAAAAAAGAGAAGAGAACAAATCTAGAAAGAATTGCTTATAGGAGGAAGAGAGACGACGTTAGAAACAGAATTGTGAAGGTGAGAAGACCAAGGGATAGCACGATTTCACAATTAACATTAAAGCCCATCTAACATAACTCACCGAGAAAACAGTTTTTTATGATTAATTAAAAGTTTGCCACGTGTCTTGAAATGCCCCATGCTTAATGATGAGGTGGCTCTCTAAGGAGAGAGCAAACTCAACTTTATGTATAAAGATATCATAGCACATTTATAAGCAAAGATCACACATAAATGAAGATTCACAAAAATATAACCAAATTTTTGAATCTAAAACAAATATCAGTGGAAATATTTAATTAAAATCCTGCGTGAAACCTGAGTTTATACTATCTAACACTACCTATCTTATAATTTCCTATGGTGTTCTTATAAATTTTGGCATTTCGATTTTCCCTTGGATAATTTGGTATATATGGAAAAATCAAAATGCCAAAATTTATAAGAACACCATGAGCAGTCCACAGGAAATTTTAAGGATTGCGGAGGACGAAGCAGCTTTATGGACTGAAGCTCAAATTTTGAACACAAGTCTTCCCGGAGAGAGTTTCAATGGGGAATCTGTTGAAAGTGAGTACAGGGGTCGATGGTGTTACATTGATAGAGCATGGAAGGACAGTGATCGTTTTTCGGGTCAGGGGTGGTTTTCCTTTACGACGGAACCCTCTACCAAGGTACTGGGATCTATGACTATTAGGCCTAGTTTATCCCCTCTTCATTCACAATGTGAGGCTTTGATTTGGGTGATGGAGTGCATGAAGATCCTTCAATTCCTTGACGTAAGATTTGCAACGGATTGTTCTCAATTGGTGAAGATGGTGTCTACACCGACGGAATGGCCAGCTTTCGGTCCTCTTCTGGAGGAGATTCAAAGATGTAAGAATTTTTTTCCTCAGTTCACTCTCCAGCACATCCCACGAGCACAAAACATGATGGCGGATAAACTTGCACGCGGCGCTCGGAATTCTCCATCACCTGTCTACTATGTTGGGACCTCGACTCCAGATTGGGCTTCTGGATCAGTGTTTTTACGTTAGGCCTTTCTATTACTTCTGTTGTCAAAAAAAACACTACCTATCTATAATCCAAAACTATTCACACAAATTTTATACATAAAATCCACAACTCGAGGCTTTCCAAACCCCAAATATTACAAACAACAAAAACCCCTTAAAATATGGGATCAAATTTATTTAAAACGAAACAACATAAATACCATATCAATGCTACAACTCTTTCATATAGAAACAACTATTGTAAATAAGGAAAATATATCTTATCACATATAATCTTTTTTCACCTAAAAATTTTAAAAGACAAAAAATATTTTATTCACATCTCTTGCAAATGAAAACTTTAATTAAAACCCACAAAATTATACAAAAATAATAATCTAATTTGCAAGTAAAGTATATCCTGCCCGTAGGGCCGGCCGATCCTAGTATCGGAATAAGTTTTACTTGGAAAGCTCTTACTTCCAGATGTGGGCTTACATGGTAACAAGACATTTAAAAAAGAGTGATTTACACTTAGGGCATCATTAACCCAAGAAACCCTTTTGGGTTTCTTATTTTTTTTTTTTTTTTTTTTTTTACTTTTTTTAAAGTGAACCAATCGCGAGTCGCCACGTGTCAGTGGGACCCGTGAACAGTATAAGAAACTCATAAGAACCGGTTCTTAATCTATAGTTTTTGTAACCGATCCTTACACTGTTCATGGGTCCCACGGCTTAAGAAACCCACCTTAGGACCCCCAATAATCATGCTCTTATAGTCACTTTCTATTATTTTATTACATCTTGGGTCACTTTAAACAACAGAGGTACTTTTCATGTGGTTGTTTACTTTATTGTCCCCAACTAAACTTAAAGGTTTATTATTTCTAAATAAAACATATTCCCTCGTATTTACTTCTTCTTATTCCTTATTTCCTTTCATTAAAATTAAATTAAATACCAAAAATCTAAAAGAATAATTGAGAGACACTGAGACAACGACAATGAAAAATTCCCAAACGGAGAAGAAGAACATCCAATTGTTGGTTCTCTTTCAAGAAATCCACAAAACACTTCACCACAATCTTCCCCAAGAGGATCTTTGGCGTCACCTCCGGTGGATGCGGCGGTGGTTTATCGGGATGTTCATGAGCGATTGCTAATCTCAAAGACAAAATCCATGGAAGAGATGCGAAAGTTTCTCAATCCCATAACTCACGAAGTTATCCTTAGTAATGGAGAAGATGCAGCGGCGTTGTTTGAGCAAGCAAGGAAAATTCATCCCGCGACTCGTGCCGATCAGGTGGAAAGCTTCTACCTTGTTTTTATACGAATTCGATTAGGGTTCCTCTTTTACATCTGAAATGGCTTTTGCGGAGCGCAAGTTTTACAAAATCGATTGTGTGGCGATTGCAGAGTCGCCAGAGACGCCGTTAAGAAGCTAGTCGATCCTGAAAGGCTAGTTTATCTTTACAGATCTTTGCTTGTTTATCTTTACAGAAGCGATGCCCAAATATAGCATGAGAACCAATGGGACTGAAAGGCCTCACCTTGTGGTACCTCAAATCATATCTCCAGGTTTTTCTATGGTTACTTACATATTGCCTTCAGTAATCTGATCTAAGAGTTATGTCGTTTCTAAAAAATGTTACAACACCTTAGATTCTGAGATTATTTGGGGTTTTAAGAATCGTAGACTGGAGTTAAGTTTCAGTATAGCTTCCCGAGTCTTATTCATGTATCCTTCGTGTAAGTTTTGGTTGACAGAAATTCCGCCTAGGAAAGCAAGCTTACAAAGAGTCAACTGAGAACTCCAAGGATGGTATTCTTTTTAGCTCACACTGAAAATGAGCTGGCGTCAAAGCTTTGTTTGGTTCAACCACTGGTGGCAAGAAGTTCATGCTAAATATGGTTTTATATCAAGAAGTGAAGGATCAAGAAACAAGACAATGATCTTTATATATATTGTCCATGTGGATATATAATCTGATTTGTACACACGAATACCAATAGTGTACATAGGGAAATATAGCTTGGTTTTACCATCACTATATTGGTTGCTACTTATGTAAAAAGTTATAAAATGTTTTGTGTATGAGTACGGCCACTCTTGTAAACTTTTAAAACATGTCCATCTTATGTGATGTCCATGTGTACACTAACCTGATCGTGTACAAGTACATGATCATCTCTATCATGAAATATGTACATATTGTTATTAACTCAAGTCTCTTACATGAATGTACACACGTACACAAAATTTGAACACACATATTTACATGTTTGACCATTATGGATAGCAAAACTAGTATCCACGTGTACATATACCTCATGATATTCGCATGTACATCTTTACTCATGTACACCTTTGGTTTAAAGAAAAAAAAGATATTTAGATAAGTTACATCTCACTTGACCTTAACATAGAAAAAGAGAGTTGGAACTTCATAAGTATATGAGATGGATAATGATACATTATGAAACTTACGCTTAACTAAGAATCGTCTATATATACATTGGTAGCTCGAATGAGTCAAAAATTCAACTCATAAGCACTAAGAATCGGTTACACATATACTTTATGATCTAGCAATGTAAAGACCAAAAACCAAAAGCAAAATGAAGAAACAAAACCAACCCCATATAACTCTCTCCACTTAAAATTAACTTTATTCCTCTCCATGACAACTCTTTGCACCATACTGCTTCTCACAAAAACTCTTCCAGAACTCATTAGTGACTGGCACAAAAACACATAACTTAAAGATAGGAAACCATCAAACAACATACAATACAACACTTAATCTTATTTTACTTGAGTAGAATCCTCTATATGCATGAGCTGTTCTAATGGACAGTGCTGAAGAATCTTCTCAAAGAGCTGAAATCAACACCACTAACATATCCAATGTACCGTACATTATCAATAGCTAACCTAACGCATAGATCAACAAGCGAAGGTGGTTCCTTGGAGGGCCTCTCAGCAACATACCAGCTTCTCTTTATAAAGCCTACAACAACAAAAAGACTAATACTTTCAATATGAAATCACAAGGAGACACAGATAGGTTACATAGTTCATCAGCTTATGAGAAAGCTTCGTAGAATCTAATATACAAAGGTCTCAGATTGATAATAAAAGCCAAAACTTTAATTAAAAAAAATTCAAATCTAGATGGATATGATTTGATCCAATCAATTTCGAATTCAACAATCCAATTCCAAATCAAAAACAGTAGATGCGTTACAAGAGAGACGAAGCGAGGACTGTGTCCGACGGACGTCCGCGATCCTGTTGTTGCAATAAGATCCAAAATCATGACTTCTGTCAAAAAACCAAAATTTTCGTCGATTTTTCATGCCCATAAAAAGATTGTGACCTCAGCACCGACCCGAATCTCCTCAGATACTGCGTCAAACGCAATTGAGCTTCGTTGATTTGAATAACATCGAAATTGATTTTTTTATTTTGGGAAAAAAAAAGAAGCCCAAGAAAAAGAAAACGATACTTATGCCGAAATGAAATAAAAATAACAAAAAAAATTATTGGTTTGTTGCTTTAGTTAACTAAATTAGAGACTTGGAAAGTGAGGGTAAAAAAGAAATTTTGCAAGAGGTTTTATATGAAAAAGTACAATCTTAGGAGCAACAAGTGACTTAAACTGTAATTCAAAACTCTATAAGTGTCCTAGAGTGTAAATCTTTCTTTAAAGAGTAAAAAAACAATCACATAGTATTTGAAGCATTTGTGCAATTTTTGTTACAAATACGCATATAGAAGTATCGTGATTAATGCAAGTATAAGTGGCAAAAGAGAGTAAAAGGATTCAAAATAATACTAACTGGTGTGCTATGCAGTTGATATTATTCTACACTTTCAAAATTTAAATTGAAGGCATGACGTAAGGCAAAAATTGCCAAGAAAAAAACAATGTTTTGGCTACACTAGCAATAGTTGCATAATTGCATTGTAACTTTGTAAACCCAAACGGCTAATAACTTCATCAAAAGTCTTTCTCATTTCATGCGTTCATATTTACACCAGCCAACGGTATCCAAAGAGGCTTGACACTGATATTTGATGTTTGGCAAACGACAAAGAGCAAAATTGGACAATCTTCTTTTAAAAAAAAACAAATATTACTTTACTAAATTACTAGAAAACAGTTCCTACGCAGATTTACCGTTTTAAACTGGAGTACCACTCTAAAGCATTACCTACGCGGATTGAACAAATCATTCAGTAAAACCAATCAGATTTAACAATGAAATAAGAAGTCAAAATAGGAAATCCACTTTCAGTTGACTATAAGTATAGATTTATTTGTTCTTTTTTTTTTTGAAAAAATACATGTTTGTTTATATTGTAAACCTAAATATTACTTGGCTTCACCTGATTACTTATTTGGCCAATTTACTTGTTTCAAGTTCATAATTGTCATCTCTGACTTTATTAGTTCTTCGTTCTGTCTTCTGTCCGACTTGTTTGCAAAAAAAGTCCTTAGAATTGTTTTATCACACTACCACTTTTGAAAGTTTAAAGTCACATCGTTTATAAGAGTCAATAAAATATACATTTGGTCGATTACTCACACCTATTCTACTCAACATGTATTGCTTGGTCAGATGATTCCTAACGTCGAGGTTTCGAATCAATCTAACGATGGAGTTTAGTAGTTGTGCATCAAATATTATACTCATTATAAACCCATAATTTCATATAATGCTTTATAAATTCGCTTCAAATCATGTTTCGGTAAATACAAACATAATGGCTTGTTTCTCACGATCTATACACGTATCATTCATGTCGACTCTTTAAAAAATATCTACGTAGAGTTTTCTTATAGTGGTAAGTTTCCTCGTAACGACAAGCACATTTGTAATTGATTTTTCTTTTTATAAAACTATAATTCTATAAAAAGAAAGAAGAAAGTCACAGAGATCGAACATGATTCTCCACTTTACTACCATTCGTTGCTCTTCTTTTCCACTTTCCACTCTTGTCTTCTTCTTCTTCTCCTTCTTCTTACTTAACCCATAAGCCAATACAGCACAACACCTCACAAACTCACAAATGGCTTCTCCTCCTCTCTTCTCCTTCCTTGTCTTTCTCTCCGTCGTGTCCGCCGTGAAACTACCTCTCTCTCCTTCCTCCCACCACACAGACTATTCACCTAACGACCCTTACCTCCATCTCCGCCGTCTCGCTGATTCCTCCATCGCCAGAGCTCAACAGCTCAAGCAGCCCAGCTCCATCAAACCCAACGAAGATGATCTCTCCGCAACCTCAACATCCGCCGCCGTCGTGAAATCCCCTCTCGCTCCCAAAAGCTACGGCGGATACTCGGTCTCTCTCAGCTTCGGCACGCCGTCCCAGACCATCCCTTTCGTATTCGATACCGGAAGCAGCCTCGTCTGGTTCCCTTGCACCTCAAGGTATCTCTGCTCCGGCTGCAACTTCCCCGATTCGGATCCGACCCGGATCCAAAGATTTGTTCCTAAGGACTCTTCCTCGTCGCGGGTTATCGGGTGTCAGAATCCGAAATGCAAGTTCCTATTCGGAACCAATGTGAAGTGCAGAGGATGCGACCCGAATACCCGTAATTGCACAGTCGCTTGTCCACCGTACATTCTCCAGTACGGATTAGGATCAACGGCTGGGATTTTACTGTCCGAGAAGCTTGGTTTCGCGGATCTAACCGTACCCGATTTCGTCGTCGGATGCTCTATTCTCTCGACCCGACAACCCGCTGGTATCGCCGGGTTTGGACGAGGACCCGAATCGCTTCCTTCGCAGATGAACCTCAAGAGATTCTCGCATTGCTTGGTCTCTCGTCGATTCGACGATACAAATGTAAGCACCGATCTGGATCTCGATACCGGGTCGGGTCATAAAACCGGGTCTAAAACTCCGGGTCTTAGCTACACGCCGTTTCGTAACAACCCGAACGTCACCAACTCAGCGTTTCTCGAGTACTACTACCTCAATCTCCGGCGAATATTCGTCGGAAGCAAGCGCGTGAAGATTCCCTACAAGTTCCTCGCCCCGGGACCCGACGGAAACGGAGGATCCATCGTCGATTCCGGATCCACATTCACTTTCATGGAGCGACCCGTTTTCGACCTAGTTGCTGAGGAATTCGCGGCGAAGATGTCGAATTACAGCAGAGAAATGGAACTGGAGAAGATCACCGGACTTGGGCCGTGTTTTAACATCTCCGGGAAGGGATCGGTGACGGTGCCGGAGTTAACGTTCGAGTTCAAAGGTGGAGCGAAAATGGAATTGCCGTTATCTAATTACTTTACGCTCGTCGGAAGCGTTGATACCGTTTGTTTAACGGTGGTTTCCGATAACACCGTTAGTTCCAACGGTGGCCGGAGTGGTCCGGCGATTATTCTCGGGAGCTTTCAGCAACAGAACTATCACGTGGAGTATGATTTGGAGAATGACAGGTTTGGGTTCGCGAAGAAGAATTGCAGCCCGTGAGTTTGCAGGGGTGATTTTGTATTTTAACTTCTTCGACCGATTTCCTTTACAAATAAAAAAGGTTCTTAAACGTTTGTAACTATTAAACTATCTATCTATATATATATATATATATATATATATATATAAAGAAGAAACAGCACTAGTGTTTGACCCGCCCGCCCGGGTGGGTGTTTGTTTTACAATATATATATATATATATACATTTTAAACACAAAAAATTAATGTTTCCACTCGTAGTATTTTGGTTTATTGTTTCGACCAAATATTTTGTTTGTATCGTATTATATATATATATATATATTGGATATGTGTTCGATTAGTGTAGTTATACTAAAAATATTTAATTTATTTAGAGGTGTACACTATAATAAAACAAAACTAATAAATATCGAATCAAACCGAAATAGAAAATAGTTTGGATTTAATAATATTGAATGTATGTTATTTTTAATAAACTGCAGTATATGAATATGCTTTGGTATATTTACCAATCAAACTGAGTCAAACAAATAAACTGATTAATTAATATACAATGGTATATTTATTTGTAAACTATATAATATAATCCAGAATTAGGATTTGAATCATATAGCCTTATAATTTTTGTTTAGTTTATGAGTGATGTCTTTTTTTTTTGAAAAATTCTATAGGGTGGTAATTGTTTCATATTCGATTTACTTGGATGATTGATTAACTTCTAACAAAAAGAGAGGCTCAAACCAAATTAATTTATCTAAAATAAAAAGAGCATACTTGTAAACAGGTAGAGTTCATGTAACATGTTATTGTTGCTAAAATAAAACAATGAAATCAGTATGTCTTCCTGAATCATAAAAGTAAAACTCTTATCTTTGCGTAGCTGGAATCTGCAATGATTAAGGTCCATGAATGGGAATAGATATATATATATATATATATATATATATATATATATATATATATATATATATATAAAGTCTACGAATTGATATAGAATATACAAATAAACCGGTATTTAATAGGTAGACTAATAAGAAAGATTTTAGGGTTGTTATTGGTGGTATTAAACCTTTTTTATAGAAAAAATAGATTGCTATAAGGCAGTTTTGTTAAGAGTGTATCACACTAAAAATACATACAAAATTATGAGGTTGGAGTGGGAATATTCTTATTGTATAACAATCAAATTTCATTATCTTTTAAACGTTTATAATAAAGATATTTGTAACTCGAGTGAGCCATGCCTAATATCTTCAGAAAAACGTGGGAGTTAAGTTTAAATTTGATTTTCCATATATTACGTTGTTGCATAGTTTGTGCCTATCGTAAAAACTTTTTTTGTAATTGGGTATACATTTGCTAACTACAAATTGTGATATAAAATTAAAGCATAAAACCTATTAATGTGATATTTCAATTCTATAATGTATAAGCTATTAATGTGATGCTTGAAATAATGTAATTAATTTAATTTAAATTTCTACGTAAAAAAATAGTTTTTTTTGCAGAATATATGAAATTCAGATCCATTTGTATACTAAAAGATATGAGAACAATAATTTGTGTATACTGTAGGAGAGTTTTTTTTGAAAATAGATAAAACACTTGTTAAATATAGATTGTTATATAAACTATACCACATACTAATGTGATATTTAAATTCTATAATGTATAAGCTATTAATGTGTTAATTCCATTTATAATATATACGGTATTAATGCGATATTTCAACTAATGTTAATAATTTTGTGTGAATTTCTTTTAAAAAAGCTTTAGTTTGCAGTATATATGAAAACAAATACGTTTGTAAAGTAAAAGATATAAGAACAATACGTTGAAACAGAGTTACTGATCATTATGATTTATTTGATATATTGATCTGCGATCAAATGCTAAATAACTATGACTATGGTTATTATGTTATGATTATAATTTTTGACAGATGTAGTGTATGTGAAGGATAAAGAACAAACGAAGTGGTGGAGCAAGTGGTTGAGAAACAATCAGCTATTTTTATTAGAATAAATAACAAATGGTTGTAATAAATAAATATTTTGGGTATTTAAAGTCAGTGGCATGCAATGGTAATTTTTCAGGAAAAGTCAGGGATATTTCAAAATTGTACTCCTGTTTTAATAGTTTAGATGTTATCAAATAGGTTAACTAGGTTGTGATCCCTAAGCATAATTTTTAAATATTAATGAATAGTCCTAAAATTTCCAATTCTTATGATTTAAACTAAATATAGTAACACAATATTAACATAGTCCATAAATGTTTATAATTAAAGCTAATTAAACACAAATAAATTATAGTTTCAAATTATAAATGATTATTTTAACATAATTTAACAGAATAAAATTTATAATTTTGGTTATATAAATATACATACAATTTTAAAATTATCAAAATTTATATCAGTTTGTTATCCAATATAATTATCTACATTTACATATATGTTATTTTAGTATTTAGTTTAATATATATAAATTGATTGTAAACAAATATTAAAATTTATACATAATTTCTAATTTTAAAACATGTAAATAAACTAAAAAGAACATGAACAGTTATACATAATTTATAATTTAGATACATATAATTAAACTGCAAATTGACATAAACAGTCATTATCATTTTGTACCATAAACAAAACATGGCAAGAATAAGAAGTAATAAATCATTTATCTATATATATATAAAGAAGATTTTGTCTCTCTTCTTAGAGAGTCATGTCATCAAATAGGTTAACTAGGTTGTGATACCTAAGCATATTTTTTAAATATTAATGAATAGTCCTAAAATTTTTAATTCTTATGATTTAAACTAAATATAGTAACACAATATTAACATAGTCCATAAATGTTTATAATTAAAGCTAATTAAACACAAATAAATTATAATTTCAAATTATAAATGATTATTTTAACATAATTTAACAGAATAAAATTTATAATTTTGGTTATATAAATATACTTACAATTTTAAAATTATCAAAATTTATATCAGTTTGTTATCCAATATAATTATCTACATTTACATATATGTTATTTTAGTATTTAGTTTAATATATATAAATTGATTGTAAACAAATATTAAAATTTATACATAATTTCTAATTTTCAAACATGTAAATAAACTAAAAAGAACATGAACAGTTATACATAATTTATAATTTAGATACATATAATTAAACTGAAATTGACATAAACAGTCATTATCATTTTGTATCATAAACAAAACATGGCAAGAATAAGAAGTAATAAATCATTTATATTAATATATTTATGATAGGCTTTAAATTTCTATTTTTGAAAAAGTTAATGATACATTTAGCATTATAAATAATTAATTAATTTAAGTACTATCAAGTAAATAAAACTATTACATTTATCTATTTATGTATATAAAGAAGAGGTTTTTCTCTTCTTTTAAACCACTTCATCAATTGAGTGTCTATAAACTTGACACATAAACATAATTTTTTAAAATATCAATGAATAGTCCTAAAGTTTTCAAATTCATATTATTGAAATTTGTATAGTTTTAAAATATTAACGAATACTGAATAGTCCTATAATTTTCAAATTACTATTATTTAAACTAATATAGTAACACAATATTAAATATCTATAAATATTTATAATTAAAGCTAATTTAAACACAAAACAAATATAGTTTTAAATTACAAATAATTATTTTAACATAATTTAATAGATAATAAAATTTATAATTTCGGTTATATAAATATACTTACAATTTTAAAATTATCAAAAATTATATCCTTTTGTTAACCAATATAAATATCTACATTTACATATATATTATTTTAGTATTTATTTTAATATATATAAATTTATTTTAAATAAATATTAAAATTTATACATAATTTATAATTTTAAAAGAAAAATTATATCATTTTGTTAACCAATATAAATATCTACATTTACATATATATTATTTTAGTATTCGTTTTAATATATATAAATTTATTTTAAATAAATATTAAAATTTATACATAATTTATAATTTTAAAACATGTAAATAAGTTGAAAAGAACATGAAGATACATACATAATTTATAATTAAGATACATGTAATTAAACTGAAATTGATATGAACAGTCATATCATTTTGTATCACAAACAAAACATGACATAATTTATTAAGAATATGAATTAATAAATCAGTTATATTAATATATTTATGGCAAGCTTTACAAAAATTCTATTTTTGAAAATTTTAATGATACATTTAGCATTATATATAAGTGATTAATTTAAGTACTATCAGATAAATAAAACTATTAAAATTTAGTGATAATATATATTAATTTGTTATATATTACCAATAAATTTTCTTCAATAACTTCGAATAACATGATTTACTTGCATATTAATTTTAATAACATATAAAAAATTCAAAAAAATATCTTTATAAATAGTAACAATTAGTATTATATTTTCAAGTTGCATACATAATCTAAAATATTTTTTTGTAATGAATTAGCTACTATTTTGTATTATGTATATAGATATATTTAAAGATATATATAAATAATCTGAATTAAAAAAATAAACATATAAAAAAATATATTCCGTGTTTAATTAAATCGACGATAATTTTTTAAATTTACATTTTACTTAATAGCAAAGTAAAATATAAAAGTATCAAACAAAAGAAAATAAATATATAATTTATAGAAAGTAAAAAATAAAATAGTGAAAGTTGTTATAAGAAAATAGTAAAAGTTAATGTAACTTAACTGAAAATAAATTAAACATTTTTATAATTTACATTAAATTGTTTTTAATGATTATCTATATATATAAAGAAAAGTTTATCTTCTTCTCTTTGTACTACGTCATCAAATAAGTGAAGGAGAGCGTGACACATCAGCATCTAAAACATTCGTTTGGTTATATTTTTATTTTGTCAAAGAATACCCAAGAAGACAATAAAACACAAACACATTGAACTCAACAAAGCCCATCCAACAAGCTAAACCTAGGAGGAAGGAAACATATCCGCTCAAGCCACGTGTATGATCGATAATAGGATGATAGATGGGCGACACATCAAACAACTCTAAACCGCCGACTAAGTTAAGCCACGTCAGAGACTCTGCAACCACCAGAGATACCTATGGAACACGAAAACAAAACACCCAACACATAAATAAAGGAAAATCTAAGGCGGTTGAGTTAAAGCCGAGACCATTGTTTCTAACTATAACACACATAATATAATACCTTTTAAAATATATATATATATATATATATATATATATATATATTACTATTTCATTCTAAAGCGAAACCAGAGACTGATGCATAACATAGCACACCCAACAATGGTTTGAAACTACATTGCAATTAGAAGTTATATTTGCTCATATAAAATCTATAGGTCCAAATCAATGACTTATTCTACAATATATGATCAACGATTCGAGATTCTGAAAAAAAAACATTTCAAAAAAGTCTTAATATCCATGAAACCATAAAATTTCGCATGAAACGATTGGAGAAACGCATATCTAGACAGCGAAACAACATACAAGTCGATGATCTGCAGAATACGAGTTCCATAACTACTACGAAGAACATTAAGTCGATGATCTGCAGAATACAAGTCCCATAACTACGACAAATAACATTTAATATTCAATAGATGCCAAAAAAAGGAAAATCGAACAATGGAGCGTACCTTCATATTAGTCAGGGTAGCAGAAGAAGCTGAGTGAAGAGAATGGCACAAATCTAAAGATATCAGGCCCTCTTCAACCTAATCCTTCCACGTCACATATTTTTTACCAAGACCTTTGTTTCTGTCATAAACCGTAGTGAGTCAATATTTTGTTGGATGGCCTCAAAGAAAGATTTAGTTGGCCTTAATATTACTATTTATTTACTGTATAATAATTGGCTGGATAAGTTGTCAGGCTCAGGCCCATACAACTCTTCTCACATCTTCTGCTTCACCTCGAGTTGACCAGCTGTCTATGTGAAATTGAAGTCACGTAAATGAATACAAAAAGAAATTTGGACAGAGCACATGAAGAACACTTCGTCAAAATTAGTTGCACTGAAAGAAAATAAATAGTTAGACAAAAAAGGGAGAAAATAGTTCAACAACTTTAAATAATAAGTCATCAAAATTCACTAAAAACTCCGAACAATTTTACGAGCTAAACTATTGTCATGTGCTTCTAATCCCAATTTTGATACATTTCAATAATACAAAGAAAAATCAGAAGGGAAAATATATTAATTATAAAATAGAATTAAAAAAAAAGTCAAGAATAAGTCATCAGAATTCACTAAAAACTCCAAACAATTTTACGAGCTCAATTATTGTCATCTGATTCCACTCCGAATTTTGATACAATTCAATAACACTAGGACAAATCAAAAGGGGAAAAATGTATTAGTAACAAAACGAAGTTAGAAAATAAATCAAAAACTTTAATATTAAGTCATTAGAATTGGTGAAAAACTCCAAACAATTTTATGATCTAAATTATTGTCATCTGAATCCCATCCCAATTACGATTCAATTCAATAACAATAGAAAAATCAAAAAGGAAAAATGTATTAGTAACAAAGCAGAGAAAAAATATGAAAAAATGGTGATGAAGATAATGATCTTAAATCGTAATGATAATTCACCAGAATTAACAAACAATAGAATTATAGTTTTATTAGAGAGAAAGAACGAGAGGGAGAGAGAGAAAAACTCAAATATTCAAAGTTTATTACATGTACTAAATAGAGGTGAAATTAATAAAATAGCTTGGTAATCCAGAACAGATTGAAATTTCCACTTTACTACACACTCACAATATAAATCACATTGAGTCAAGACAAAGCTCTAGGTTAACACAAATCTCCAAACATCTAGTAGAACACAACAATGTTATCTAGCAAATACTCCTTTAAAAATTGGCAATGACAAACCCACAAATAAACAACCAAATTAAACAACATCCCGCGCGAACCGCGGACCAACGACTAGTGAGATATATAAAATATTAAAAGTAAAATTTCAATTTATTTGTAATTAATTTGATGCTAACGTTGTGGACGATGAAAACTAACATGTGAAGGATGTTTGCATTATCGAAAACAAAAGAAGATGGGTGCTAATGCAGTGATACCACGTCGATGTCCATTGCCAACAAATAACCAAACAACCCCAATATATATTCCACTAGTTATAATAACACTTTAATAAAGTTTTTGATGTGAAACAAACATATAGGTACAAATCCACGTGTACCAAAAGTAAGAAAAAGTAGAACTTTCCTTTTTCAATTTCTAGAACTCGAATAATAGGATAGTCTAGATATCATAACATATAACTAATCCATTTTCTAATCAATGGAAATATTAGGTATAGAATAGGAATAAAGTATATATTTAGTGATGCACAATTATTTAATAAATTGATCTTTTGGAATTTTGTCTCTAGATGATTGATTTTGTAGCTCTTTATTTAAAATTATTAGTTAATACTATAACAAATAGTAATTCAAAAGATATTAATAGAAAATATTTAAATTTTCTGAAATAGAATACTATTGGATCATATTTAAGAAAATATGTTTTACTACGAAAATTAATATATTTAAGAGCAAAATTTAGTTATTTAATTGAAATTTTCATTATTTTATCATTAAAAAACAGGAAAAAAATTTACTTTTACATTTTGTTTAGTATCATTATTCATCTTTACCATCAATAGAATTCATAAATACAACAATTATTAATGTGTAAAAGACTAAACTAGCTTTACTTTATCTTCAACTCATCGCATTTTCTTTGTTCTGTCGCCAAGATCCATTTTCTCCCTCTCTCACGCAGCTAGTGATGAAAGAGATTACAGAAAATTGAGACTCAAAACCTCCGAAATGTCGGCTCATGTACAAGATTCACAATTTGTATCTTTCTAATTTGTGTATTTTTTGTTTGTTTCAAGTAATTTTTTGATTTTGTTCTTTCTGTTATAAAAAAATCAATGAAGGTTGGTTTAGACTTCTCATTTGAATGCTTCGATTTAAGAGATAGAGTTTCGGTGATGAAAATTGAGTTTTTAAAAATTTGGGTTCACGTAATTTTTGGATTTTTCCTTTTGTTATTCAAAAAACAAATAAGGTTAATTTAGATTTGTCATTTGAATAGTTCTTGTTAAGAGAAAGATTTTCGGATAGTGAACACTGCGTTTTAAAGAATTCTAATCCCTTATAAATCTGGATTTAAGGATATTGACAACTGAATGTTTTGTAAGGTTTTATAAAGAAAATTTGAATCAAGAATTGATCGTATATGTCCATAAAAAACATATAAATGTGTGAACTTGAAAAGTCTTGTTTTATTATCCTAAATTCTTTGTAAAACTATTATCGAAATACATAAACATTATGCTTGAAAAATGTATCTTTAGACCATGATTGAAAGTTAACATCATCTTTTTATTTCATTTTGCATTTAGATAGCAATGAATTTTGAACATCTTTGAAATTGCCTCCGAGGATTTATGAAGCTGGAAAAGAATCACCAGAAAATCCAAAAGTGATTATCCATCATTAAAATATGGATTATATCTATAAAGTTGCTCATATATTAGGAACAGAAGAGTTTGCTGAGATAGAGAACTCTCACATTGGAAGCATTCTCAAGTTGGCTAGAAGGACTAGCGTTCGCTTTCAAGAGATCTTTTCCATTATCTCATGCAAGGAAGGATAGTGAAGTGTTTTATAAATGCTTATTAAATGTGTTATGTATAATAGAGAGAGTATTACCAATTTTATAAGGATTTATAAAAATGTTATAAAAGTTCATATAATAATTTATAAGGATTTATTAAAAACATTATTAAAACTTAAGAGAACAACTTATAATCCTTTATAAATTCATCTATACGATCTTATAAGGGTTTATAAGATGTTATAAATGTTCATATAATAATGAAAAAATTATAAAATGTTATTATTTTAAAAAAATCTAAGAATCCAACTTTGTTAACCGCACCCCTCAAATCTAAACCCTAAATCTAGATTAGTTAACTCTAGGGGTATAAATATTTTTTTTAACATCTTTAATAAAATCTATTTTGGTCATTCTCACTCTTGCATGCTATATTTGTGATAAAAGAATTTTTTTTTTTTAGGATTGTTAAAGATTTTATATAAAATAATTAGGCAAAACTTAAATGTGGTCTATAAACAAATTATAAGGGTATATAAGGCTTTTGAAATTCTGTATGAAATATTTTAGTTTTCAAAATACTTTATGATTTGTATCTAACAATGAATACTGGAGGTTTGTCATGATTTGACAGCTTTGATCTAATCTTTTGTATATAATCCGATATTAGGTTAAGATTCGCATCTTACACGGAAAGAACATAGTTTTAACGAAGTAATTTATGTACTATAGCTTATTTTATGTCCATTTACATCCAACAAAATTATAAAACAAAAATAAATATACTTTAATTAATTTAGAAGCAAATAACCATTACATATATAATTACATTATAAAGAAAACATAAATCAAAAAATCACTTTGATTTAATTATAATTATGTTATGTTGTAAATAAATCCAAAATATATCTCTTATTTATTTGTATGTTCTATATTTAAATTCGAATAGTATTACCATAGATATATAATATATTTTCAATTTGATTATTTATTAAATGCTATTTGTTATAAGTGTGATTTTATGATCATTTGTATTTTTATAACAAAATTTTTCGACCATTGATCACAAAATTTTTAACGTGTGACTTTTAACAGATTTAGTAAATTATAGTCATTTTTAAGAAATTTAAATAAAACATATACGAAAAATTTAAAACTTATTATATGGTTGATGTGAGTTTTAAATTTATTATACTAATATGAGATTCAAGAAAAATAATTGAAGATATACAAATTATTATCAAATATTTATTATTCTATATCATTAATTCTCATATTTATATTAAAACAAATTAGGTAATTCTTAAAATTTTATTTAAGTAAAAAATATTTTTTTTTAAAACTAAAAATAATAAATATAAATTAAATAATTGAAAATAATACGTTATTGCGTATATAATTAAATTGGCGCAGACACATCAAATGAATTACTTTTCTTTGATTACAATCTTTTTATCGCAAATAAATCTAAACAACCATTTTATATATTTTGTATGGATATGATTAAATATAAATGATATTAACATATATATATAATTACTTTTATATGGATATCTATTAAATAAGACATTTTAATAGTATGGTATTATAAATATTTGTATCTTTTTTATAACAAAAATTGCAAAGCCGTGATAACAAAATTTTTAATGTGAGATTTTTAATAGTTTTTATAATTTATAATCATTCTTGTAAATTCACTGTAAATTTTGCAATTAAAAGTTGAGGTTCTCAATTCTTATTCAATGAATTTTGAAATTAAAACATTTGTGTATTTTCATATGGTATATAATTTAATATATATATATTTATATTATGTTGAATATATTTAATAGATTCGACTATATGATTTTATAATAATTTATATAATTTCATAATAAATATTTTAAATCTTTCATAACAAATTTTAATGTGAGACTTTTAACAGTTTTAGTAAATTATAATCATTTAAAAAAATTTAAATTATAAAATATATGAAAATGTATATATTTATTGTATGGTTAATATGATTGTTTATTTTATGTTACTAATATAAAATTAAAAATAAATGATAGAACATATATTCAAATTGTTATAAAATATTTATTATTAAAATCATTAATTGTCATATATATACTTTAATTATATTAGGTAATTTCATAGTTTTTATTTAAGGAAAGAATGAAAAATATTAATTGTACATTATTAATTAATTTTATGA
>CAJHQP010007025.1:0-34608 GCA_905132765.1 Moricandia arvensis | reverse complement strand
GAAGATAAACCCCGAAGAGTCGAAGAATTACAGATGAATGTTCAAAAAGAACTTAATTGTGTCAATATAAAACTCAACATTGCTATTACCCGAATTTCCAATCCGTATGGGCATCCTAATATTCTTGCAGAATTTATAGCTGGCCAATTAAAAAATCGCGTTTCTTTTCGAAAAGCAATGAAAAAAGCTATTGAATTAACTGAACAGGCGAATACAAAAGGAATTCAAGTACAAATTGCAGGACGTATCGACGGAAAAGAAATTGCACGTGTTGAATGGATCAGAGAAGGCAGAGTTCCTTTACAAACAATTGAAGCTAAAATTGATTATTGTTCCTATACAGTTCGAACTATTTATGGGGTTTTAGGAATAAAAATTTGGATATTCGTAGACGAAGAATAAAAAAACTTTATTTGTCTTTACATTTTATCGAATGATAAAAAACGAAAACTATGTAGTATAACACTATAAAGTAATAAAAAGAAAAACTTGCAGTCTTCTTTTTTATGTTTAAGAAAAAAAGAAGCAATTCTATAAGGTTGAATAAACATTTCCATCAAAACTCCTTTGATATAATTGCTATGCTTAGTGTGTGACTCGTTGGTTTAGGATTAGATTACGATAAAAAAAAAAAAAAGAACTTACCTAATAAGAGCAACTAATAACTACAGCATTAATAAATAACCTAAGCAACTCATTGCTTCGCATTATCTGGATCCAAAAAATTAGTCAAGATATGATAGGCTGATCATATCATTGGAGCAACTGACTAAAAAAAAAGAATAAAGAAAGATGATTATTAAGTTATGAAAGGTAATCAAAAAGTATGCGGATAAATGGAAGGATGAAAGAAAGAGCGAAAAAATTGAATATTAATGATATATGATTCCAATTTGGAAAATCTATGAGGTCACTGTAAGAAAAGCAATGTAATAAAGCATCAATACAGATTCATTCATAATAATTAGATAAATCTGTTCCGAAAACAAAAAATTAAGAGCCTTGAGCCAATAAAAACTGAGAAAATTGCCTCAAAAATTAAATTCAATAAAAGCTCCATTGTAGAATTCAGGCCTAATGATTAATCAAGAAGCGATGGGAACGACGGAACCCATGAATATATAGGCTTCTAGTGAACAATAAATCTTAATAATTCATTGGACAGGATGGCGGAATAAACCAGAAACTTTATTATCTATTCTGATTTTGATTCTGAGACCTCGAGGGATAAACAGCAAACTTAAATAGATATTGAAAGAGTAAATATTCGCCGGCGAAAAATTGGTTTTTTTTTTCAAATAAAAAAAGTAATAAAAGATGAAAAAAACCATGAAAAAGATAAAATAAGGATTTGTTATAATATTCTAACTCTAACAAAAACTACATTTGTAATGATGATATTACGTTATTTTTAAATAAATCGAAATAAAATTAATCTTTGATTCTATTTTAAATTTAAAAAAGACATACACAAATTTAGAAGAGATAAGATGAAATAAAAAAAAATACCATGATTAATAGGATTAATCATTAACTACATCTATATCTTAATTAGTCCTTTTATTCGCGAGGAGCTGGATGAGAAGAAACTCTCACGTCCAGTTCTGCAGTAGAGATGGAATAGAAAAAACCCATCAACTATAACCCAAAAAGAACCAGATTTCGTAAACAACATCGAGGAAGACTAAAAGGAATATCCTCTCGTGGGAATCGTATTTGTTTTGGCAGATATGCTCTTCAAACACTTGAACCCGCTTGGATTACATCTAGACAAATAGAAGCAGGGCGACGAGCAATGACACGAAATGTACGACGTGGTGGAAAAATTTGGGTACGTATATTTCCAGACAAGCCAGTTACAGTAAGACCCGCGGAAACGCGTATGGGTTCTGGGAAAGGATCCCCAGAGTACTGGGTAGCTGTGGTTAAACCAGGTAAAATCCTTTATGAAATGGGTGGTGTACCAGAAAATATAGCCAGAAAAGCTATTTCAATAGCGGCATCAAAAATGCCTATAAAAACCCAATTCATTATTTCTGAATAGGAATATAGAATGAAAAAGCTAAATAACATTTAAGGATAAAAAGATTCTAAGTTTTCTTTTTTTTTTTTGACAAACAATATTTTTTTACTTCGTCCTTTGCACTAAAAGAAGAGATACAAAAATATGATTCAACCACAAACCTATTTGAATGTAGCAGACAACAGCGGGGCTCGAAAATTGATGTGTATTCGAATAATAGGAGCTAGTAATCGCCGCTATGCTCATATTGGTGACGTTATTGTTGCTGTAATCAAGGAAGCAATCCCAAATACTCCTCTAGAAAGATCAGAAGTGATCAGAGCTGTAATTGTACGTACTTGTAAAGAACTCAAACGTAAGAATGGGACGATAATACGATATGACGACAATGCCGCAGTTGTCATTGATCAAGAAGGAAATCCAAAAGGAACTCGAGTTTTTGGGGCGATCCCACGGGAATTGAGACAATTAAACTTTACAAAAATAGTTTCATTAGCTCCTGAGGTATTATAAGACCTAAATATCGATAGTTAGTATAGGATAGGATTAACAAAATGGTATTGAAATCAAATTAATTATAATTAATAGATTGTGTATCACGCATATACCCTTAATAATTTTATATATTAATAATTGAATTCATATATTAATATATAATTCGTCTCGATTTTTATATAAATAAAAGAAAAATAACATGTTGATTATATCAAAATTATAGAACAATTAAGGAATTTTAACTTATCATGGGGAAAGACACTATTGCTGATATAATAACCTCTATACGAAATGCTGACATGAATAGAAAAGGAACAGTTCGGATCGGATCGACTAACATCACCGAAAGCATTGTTAAAATACTTTTACGAGAGGGTTTTATCGAAAACGTAAGGAAACATCGCGAAAACAATCAATATTTTTTGATTTTAACCCTAAGACATAGACGAAATAAGAAAGAATCCTATAAAACGATTTTAAATTTAAAGAGAATAAGCCGACCGGGTCTACGAATCTATTCTAACTCTCAACGAATTCCACGAATTTTAGGCGGAATAGGAATTGTAATCCTTTCGACTTCTCAAGGTATAATGACAGATCGAGAAGCTCGACTAAAAAGAATCGGCGGAGAAATTTTGTGTTATATATGGTAATCCTTCTAATATCAAAATTGGATATCCGGAACTTACCATTTGTGAAAAAAAAAAGGGGGGGTTGTGTAATACCACCCCTGCTAAAAAAGTTTAGTCTGAAAGGATTCGACATATTTTTGTATTTTGTATAGGTATACCTATAGGAGAAAAAGGGGTAAAAATTTTAGTAAGTTATTAGGTATTAAGTTAATCGGGGGACAGCCACTTTCTAGACTCCATAACAAGGATTCAAATGAGTCAGTGGTTTTTTGAAATTCAACATTCCTTTCACGAAGATACAATTCAAGATTCAAAAATATCAAGAAACCTTTTTTTCGTCCAACAAAACAATAAGTATATTAAGAGAATTAAGGAATAACAACTATGAAAATAAGGGCTTCCGTTCGTAAAATTTGTGAAAAGTGTCGGCTAATCCGTAGGAGGGGACGAATTATAGTAATTTGTTCCAACCCGAGGCATAAACAAAGACAAGGATAATCTTACTAAAGGAAAAGGCACTTCCAAGGAGCTAGTAAAAAAAAGGTCTGTTTTGACATGAAATGGATATATCCATATATTTCTTGTGAAATGAAAAAATATGGCAAAACCTATATTAAGAATTGGTTCACGTAAAAATACCCGTAGTGGTTCACGTAAAAATGTACGTA
Organism: Moricandia arvensis; assembly: GCA_905132765.1. Lineage (NCBI taxonomy): Eukaryota > Viridiplantae > Streptophyta > Magnoliopsida > Brassicales > Brassicaceae > Moricandia > Moricandia arvensis. The sequence continues at coordinate 30,790 of CAJHQP010007025.1, read as the reverse complement.
GAATACCAAAGGGAGTTATTCATGTTCAAGCAAGTTTCAACAATACCATTGTGACCGTTACAGATGTACGGGGTCGGGTGATTTCTTGGTCCTCCGCGGGTACTTGTGGATTTAGGGGTACAAGAAGAGGAACACCTTTTGCTGCTCAAACCGCAGCAGGAAATGCTATTCGAGCAGTAGTGGATCAAGGTATGCAACGAGCTGAAGTAAGGATAAAAGGCCCTGGACTGGGAAGAGATGCAGCATTACGAGCTATTCGTAGAAGCGGTATACTTTTAAGTTTCGTACGAGATGTAACCCCTATGCCACATAATGGTTGTAGACCCCCTAAAAAACGACGTGTATAGAACTAAATAAAGGATGAAAGGGTTTCAAGAGAAATAAATGATTCAATGATCTGATCAAATAAAATTACTATGGTTCGAGAGAAAGTCAAAGTATCTACTCGGACACTACAGTGGAAGTGTGTTGAATCAAGAAGAGACAGTAAGCGTCTTTATTATGGACGCTTTATTCTGTCTCCACTTATGAAAGGTCAAGCCGACACAATAGGCATTGCGATGCGAAGAGCTTTACTTGGCGAAATAGAAGGAACATGTATTACACGTGCAAAATCTGAGAACATACCACATGACTATTCTAACATAGTCGGTATTCAAGAATCAGTACATGAAATTTTAATGAATTTGAACGAGATTGTATTAAAAAGTAATCTATATGGAACGCGCAACGCGCTTATTTGTGTCCAAGGTCCTGGATATATAACTGCTCGCGACATAGTTTTACCGCCCTCTGTGGAAATCGTTGATAATACACAGCATATAGCTACCTTAACGGAACCAATAAATTTGTGTATTGGATTAAAAATCGAGAGGAATCGCGGATATAGTCTAAAAATGTCAAATAACTTTGAAGACCGAAGTTATCCTATAGATGCTGTATTCATGCCTGTTCAAAATGCGAATCATAGTATTCATTCTTATGGGAATGGGAATGAAAAACAAGAGATTCTTTTTCTAGAAATATGGACAAATGGAAGTTTAACTCCTAAAGAAGCACTTCATGAAGCCTCCCGGAATTTGATTAATTTATTTATTCCTTTTCTACATGTAGAAGAAGAAACGTTCTATTTAGAGAACAATCAACATCAAGTTACTTTACCCCTTTTTCCTTTTCATAATAGATTAGTTAACCTAAGAAAAAAAAAAAAGAACTAGCATTTCAATATATTTTTATTGACCAATTAGAATTGCCTCCCAGAATCTATAATTGTCTCAAAAAGTCCAATATACATACATTATTGGATCTTTTGAATAACAGTCAAGAAGACCTTATCAAAATGGAACATTTTCACATAGAAGATGTAAAAAAGATATTAGACATTCTAGAAAAAAAATAAAAAAAGCATTAAAAAAAATTGACTTTTTAGTCAATTTAAAATTGAAATGGATTTTAAACCTTCAACGTAAGTTCGATTTTCCAGTCAAACCTATTTTACTTAATAAAATTAATTAGATATGTATCTAGGGAGAATTCATTTTGAAATGACTACTCCCTAGATACCCACGCCTTTTATTTTACAATTGAATAAATTTAATTAAAAAAGACCTAAAGTTAGAGATTTATCAATTGGTAATGTTGCTCCAATACCTAACCACAGGGCCACCACGGTGCCAATCAAAAAGACGGTTGTCGCGACTGGACGACGAAATGGATTTTGGAACTTATTAACATTTTCCAAAAAGGGTACGGTTAATAATCCCGCCGGTACTGAAGCCATTAAAAGAACACCCAATAATTTGTTAGGCACTGTACGAAGTATTTGAAATACAGGAAAGAAATACCATTCAGGTAATATTTCCAAAGGAGTTGCAAAAGGATCCGCAGGTTCACCAATCATTGATGGTTCTAAAACCGCTAAGCCTACGTTACAGGCAATGGTACCAAGAATGACTACTGGAAAAATATATAAAAGATCATTGGGCCATGCGGGTTCTCCGTAATAATTATGACCCATACCTTTAGCTAATTTAGCTCGTAATACAGGATCATTCAAATCTGGTTTTTTTGTTATTGGGATAGGTGAATTCTTATAGATCCATCCCCCGAGGGAACCGGACATGATAATTTTTAATCATCCGGCTCGAGCAAGAATTAACCAAACTAAATTAATACATACAAAAAATATATATGTTATCCACAAGTATTTAATATGTAAAAAAAGAATTATCCGATTCCAAAGTTATTGCAACTAAAGATTACCATAAATTCCATTCTTACAGGTAAATGCTCAACACCCACGTAAGCTTAAAAGTTGATCATGATTAAGTGCTTTCTGGATCGTCTCATACCTTATCAATTAATCTTTAATCTCAAAAATTATATCGAGATTTTTCAAATACAAAGGATTTACTTGTTACTAATGAAGTCTACCCTCTACTCTTCATTAGATCCTGTATTCACTCCGATAGTATCAGAAATCGAGTCGATGCAGAGGAAATGAATGCATTTACATACTATTAATTTTTTATGTTTTTAGCTAAAAATAGCTAAAAACATAATCCTGATTATGTTCCATCCCTTAATCTCCTGGATTTTTGGATTTTACGGAGCCCACTCATCCACGACATTGTCGGGTATTATGATCATAGAAAAGATTCTCTTCAAGTGAACCAGCCTATCCCCTGTATGGGGCTTACACAGTGGTTGGAACAAAGACACATTTGGTTGTGAATTCCAATGTAGCAGATAAAGTCATATTTCTGCACGGCCCGATCAATAGTTCAAGTCACACACTCCCATAATCCATTTTCTCTTCATAGAATTCCCTTCAACTTTTTATGTCCAAAAAATAATACAATATTGTGTGAAGGGAAATATCCAAATACATGTCTTATTTTTTTAATAATCCATATTTATAGCAATAAAATACGATTGTTCCTTCACCAAGTAATAAGATAAATTAGTAATTCAAAATATCTAGAATCTATATTATTTATAAGGGACCAGAAATCCCTTGCTTACGTATCATTAAGAAATGCATTAACATAAATACGGCCGTAAGAAGAGGTAATACAAAAGTGTGTAAACTATAAAAACGAGTCAAAGTGGATTGTCCAACACTAGCACTTCCGCGTAATAATTCTACAAGAGGCGATCCTATTACCGGAATAGCGTCAGGTACACCTGTTACAATTTTGACTGCCCAATAGCCAATTTGATCCCAAGGTAAAGAATAACCTGTTACACCAAAAGATGCGGTCAATACACCCAGAACCACACCAGTAACCCAAGTTAATTCGCGAGGTTTTTTAAAACCGCCGGTGAGGTATACACGAAATACGTGCAGGATCATCATTAGGACCATCATACTTGCCGACCATCGATGAACTGATCGGATTAACCAACCAAAGTTAGCTTCAGTCATTATATATTGAACAGAAGCAAAAGCCTCAGTAACAGTTGGACGGTAATAAAAAGTCATAGCAAATCCCGTAGCTACTTGTACTAAAAAACAAGTAAGGGTAATTCCTCCTAGACAATAAAATATGTTGACATGCGGAGGAACATATTTACTAGTTATATCGTCTGCAATCGCTTGAATCTCAAGACGTTCTTCGAACCAATCATAAACTTTATTGAGATAGGTAAACCAAGGTTCCTCCCCCTCCAAGAACTGTATATGAGAATTTCATCTCGTACAGCTCAAACAAAAAAAAGACCCAAATACTGATTGAAACGGATATGGAATATAAAGTTTTAAACTTCTCTCTCATTCAATATTATTTAAAGATATGAAAGAGTCAAAATGCGAAAGCTCTTCTTTGTGGTTAAATGCCAAAAACTCAAGTCAGCTCATACGTCTTTATGTTGTATTGATCGTTACAGGCCTCTTGAATCTTCTAGATTACCTATCGTTATTGTCTTTTTATTTGGTATTTGTATGGAATGGGAATACGGATTTATTCTTGTTTTCTTTATTATTGATAGGAATTTTCTTGTTAAGACCCTACTTATTAAATGAAACCTCAGATTCATACGAGAACCACGATAATTCAATGAAACCTTCAAAGTCCAAAGTTCACTGAGTGAGAACCATTGGATCATCACTTATTCAATCAAAAAAAAGAGCTATAATGATTAAAAACATAAAATACAAAGAAGCGTTTGTCCTTTGATCTAAATAAGAGTTTAAAAGCAGAAAAAAAGTTTTATTTATGAAAATTTATAAGATAGAACGGAAAGAAGTACGGCTACGAGGTCTAAGTATTAAGTATGAATCATAGTTCGAAAACTTTGTGATCTATTTGATCTATTTCGTGCTCCAGATACTCGAATGAATATCTGACGAAGTCAAACCATCTTTATCAAGATGACAGACCCCCTTCTCTGTACTATCCATAGGGTCAATTCTAACAAGTCACACACTCATATTCCGGAAATATACAATGCAGAAAAAAATTTCGCGGTCGAACTACCAAAGGAGAATAGGCTAAAAATTTTAGACCTACATACTTTACTTTTTTGTATCGAACAAAAAGCTAGGACTTCAAGATTCTTCTCAGTCTAATTCACTGAAATTCCATCCAGTAGAACAGAAGAATTATAAATCTCCAAAATAATAGATAGGAATACCGCAAATAGTGCCATTGCAACACCCATCAAAGGGGTCGTTCCCCATCCAGGAGCTACTTTACCATATTCGGAATTCAACGGTTTCAATAACTTCCCTACAGTAGTGCTTCTTGGACCAGATCTAGAACTATCTTCAACAGTTTGTGTAGCCATAAATCTTATTTTGTATTCATTACGATCTGTTGACTTTGTATACCATTCCGTTGTAAATAAACGATCTTAGCATAGATCCATTGTGGTCTTTCAATTCTATAATAATGGAAACAGCAACTCTAGTCGCCATCTTTATATCTGGGTTACTTGTAAGTTTTACTGGGTATGCTCTATATACTGCCTTTGGGCAACCCTCTCAACAACTAAGAGATCCATTCGAGGAACACGGGGACTAGTTGACGTAATCAGCCTCCAACTATTTGGAGGCTGATTACGTCAATGAAGAGAATGAAAAATTATTTCATTTTTTAGTTGAAATTTTAGGCGGTTCCCGAAAAAAAATAGCGAAAAAAATGATCCCTAAAGTCGATACTAAGAGAAATGTATAAACCAATGCTTCCATAAATTTGATCGTGGTTTACAATTATAGCTTTCATACCTGTTTTGTTTATGTTTACTGAGGAGTATACCTCCGGATAAAGAACAAAAAAGAGTCAAAGAAACGGCAGCGATTTAAATCAAGATTCCTACAGTACCCTACCTATTAAATAAAATGAAATCAAAAAAATCGCAAACAGAAACTAAAAGAAAAAAGCAATGTTGCATCAGACTGCTTGTCTTTTTGTAGTTGGATCTCCAAGTTTTTGGAATGCCCCAAATTCCACCTGAGCATCCAAATCTGGATCAATACCAGCAAAAACATCTCTGAAGAGGGTTCTAGAACCATGCCAAATATGTCCAAAGAAGAAAAGTAGCGCAAACGAAGCATGCCCAAAAGTAAACCAACCCCTTGGACTGCTACGAAAAACACCATCGGATTTCAAAGTAGCACGATCTAATTCAAAAATCTCACCCAATTGAGCCCGTCTAGCATATTTTTTCACAGTTGCGGGATCACTATAACTCACTCCATTGAGTTCACCACCATAAAACTCAACAGTTACACCTACTTGTTCAACACTATATTTAGATTCTGCCCTTCTAAACGGGACGTCCGCTCTAACAATTCCGTCTCCGTCTACCAAAACAACTGGAAATGTTTCAAAAAAAGTAGGCATACGGCGTACAAAAAGTTCACGCCCTTCTTTATTTCTAAAGACGGGGTGTCCTAACCATCCAACAGCTATTCCATCCCCATTGTCCATTGAACCCGCTCGGAATAACCCCCCTTTTGCTGGATTATTTCCAATATAATCATAAAAAGCTAATTTTTCAGGAATTTTAGACCAAGCTTCTGATACACTTTGATTTTCAGCTAGTCCAGCACTAACTCTTCGATATATTTCTTGTTGAAAGTATCCCTGATCCCATTGATAACGAGTAGGACCAAATAATTCAATGGGAGTAGTTGCAGAACCATACCACATAGTTCCAGCAACAATAAAAGCTGCAAAAAAGACAGCAGCAATACTACTGGAAAGGACGGTTTCAATATTTCCCATACGTAATCCTTTGTATAGACGTTGAGGCGGACGAACACTAAGATGGAATAAGCCCGCTAATATACCCAACGTCCCTGCTGCAATATGATGAGAGGCTATTCCTCCCGGAACAAAAGGGTCAAAACCCTCCACGCCCCACGCCGGATTTACGGGTTGGACCTTTCCGGTTAGTCCATAAGGGTCGGATACCCATATTCCAGGACCATATAATCCTGTTACATGAAATGCGCCAAAACCAAAGCAAGCCACTCCTGAAAGAAATAAATGAATTCCAAAAATCTTGGGCAAATCCAAAGAAGGTTTTCCTGTACGTTCATCACAAAAAATTTCTAGATCCCAATATACCCAATGCCAAATAGCTGCCAAGAAGCACAAGCCAGAAAACACGATATGTGCTCCGGCTACCCCTTCGTAACTCCAAAGACCCGGATTCGTTATAGTCCCTCCTGTAATATTCCAACCGCCCCATGAATTGGTTATTCCTAAACGAGTCATGAAAGGTATAACGAACATACCTTGTCTCCACATTGGATCAAGAACAGGGTCGGAGGGATCAAAAACAGCTAATTCATATAGAGCCATGGAACCGGCCCAACCAGCAACCAGAGCAGTATGCATTATATGAACCGAAAGCAAACGGCCGGGATCATTCAATACAACAGTATGAACACGATACCAAGGCAAACCCATGGAAATACCCCTTTATCAACGAAAAATAGACACTATGTAACTTTATTGCATTGGAAAAAACTATGTTACGGACCCCCCCTTTTTAGGTAATTATTTCGGAGAAAGGATTAATATTTGTTCTATTCTGTTAGTAATAATGGAACAATTCGATTCATAGGAAAAAAGGGAAGCGGATCTATTCTATATCCGATAAGTACCAATACGCAATGGGGGTGAATCATATTTTATATGAACCAAGATAGCTATTGTTGTTCATCATTCAGAAGCCCGCTCGTAAAAAGTTTCCTTTAATTTTTATTCATTCTCTCTTACTTTACTTTTATTTTATATTTTATTTTAGCTTATTCAACTTATGTATTAAATATGATTAATTTAAATATAATTAATATGAATAAAGTAGGAAAAAAGGATAATATTATACAAAAAAAATGAAACCCCAGTCTTACGTTTCCACATCAAAGTGAAATAGAGAACTTCATTCTCTTTTTTTTCATTTCATGCCTATTGGCGTTCCAAAAGTACCTTTTCGAAGTCCTGGAGAAGGAGATACATCTTGGGTTGACATATAGTGCGACTTGTCAGATATATTGGGCTATATGGGATTTCCCCATTTTCTCCCTCGATCGAGATATCCTCTGTTTCGCTCAAAAAGATTGATTGAATTATCAAAAATTTGTAACGCGAAGCGCAAAAAATAAATTAGAATTAAATGCAGGGAGTATTTAGATTGATATTAGATTATCAAAATTTTTTTATGGTTTACGTGATCGGACTAATAAAATTAAGTATCCAGGCTCCGTTTAGCAAAAATCCAATTGATAATTAATATATAATATTTTTATAATTACTACTTTGATATGAATATGATATGAAAATTATGATAAAAAATTCTATTAAAAAATAGAAAAAATACAAAAAATTGAAACAGGGTGATCTAAAACTGTTGATCAAATCAAATAATATAATTAAAAATTTGTTGACTATTTGACAGAAGACATGTGAAAGAAATGAATTGAAAAAAAAAAGAAGGAGTAGTAAAAAAAAGACGCGGTATTTGGTTCATTTGTCCTATATGTGCAAATCAAAATCGGGCAAATTTTTCCTTTTACTCGGAGTAGAGCATAAACCTAAAAAAACGGAATAAAAAAGGAAGAAGCCCATTCAGGAACAAGAAAAAACCATCGCCATTTCAACTGAATCTCGATGAAAAAAAAATATCAATGAATCAAGTTAGTCTGACAGGCCTAATCAATCGTTTTATTATTTTATTATTAGAATTATAATATTTAATAAAAGGGGCCAAAACTTATTTATTTTTTCTTTTACTTTTAAAAGGGAAGCAAGCCCTTCCCTTATTAAGTTAGAAAGAAAAGCCTTCTCTGAAAAAAAAGGGGGGGTTGGAATCGACACATTGATTTTTGAACAATTTTTGTTGAACCGTATGCATCAAAAGGTGCCTGTACGGCTCCTAAGGAATAAAATTTTATCCTAATCAACCGACTTTATCGAGAAAGATTGTTTTTTTAGGCCAAGAGGTTGATACCGAAATCTCGAATCAACTTATTAGTCTTATGATATATCTCAGTATAGAAAAGGATACCAAAGATCTTTATTTGTTTATAAACTCTCCTGGTGGATGGGTAATATCTGGAATGGCTATTTACGATACTATGCAATTTGTGCGACCCGATGTACAGACAATATGCATGGGATTGGCCGCTTCAATAGCATCCTTTATCCTAGTCGGAGGAGAAATTACCAAACGTATAGCATTCCCTCACGCTTGGCGCCAATGAGTTTTTTTATTTTCGAGAAAAAAATACTATGCCTTCGCCCTCGGAAATATGAATTAGTTAAGTAATAATAGCATGGCACTTCGAATTCGATATGAAATTTTTTAGATTCAAAAAATTAGATTAGATATTGAAAGAGTAGTATGAGATAAGAAAGGGGTATTATTTAAAATGATATCTTCGCTATTCGGGCACATCTCAGCGTCACAAACTTTGTTTTCACACCGGAAGCTTATTAAAAAAAAAACAAAAAAAAAAGACACTTTGGGATTGCTGAATCATATACGGATCAAAAAAAATGATATATAAAGCAACGGAACCATCATAGTATTTTTTGAACTCCTACAAAACAAAAAAGAAGGATGGTAATTGGATCATTTATGGATCTGCGTATAATAGAACCTATATTTTGTTTTCTTTCGACGAAAGGTCAAAAACGTAAATTCCATTGTAGAGCCGTATGCAACGCACAAAAAAAGCCTGTACGGTTATTCAAATTTCTCTGTTTTTTTGGTTATCTCGCCTCATTCTGCGAAATAGAAAAACCTTTTCTATTATATCATCAGGGTAATGATCCATCAACCCGCTAGTTCGTTTTATGAGGCACAAACGGGAGAAGTTATCTTGGAAGCGGAAGAACTACTAAAACTTCGCGAAACCATCACAAGGGTTTATGTACAAAGAACGGGCAAACCTATATGGGTTGTATCCGAAGACATGGAAAGGGATGTTTTTATGTCAGCAACAGAAGCCCAAGCTCATGGAATTGTTGATCTTGTAGCGGTTCAATAAAAATAGGAGCGATTTCATACAAATCTACCATTGCTAATTTTATATCTTTTTAGATTAAAGGTTTAGTTTCAGATTCTCTTCAATATAAAAAAAATATATTGAAGAGAATCTTGAAGAGAAGTAATTCAGAATTAGCCGGTTAGAACCCATCTAAACCAGCCCATTATTTATATGATTCCGTATGCCAACCATTAAACAACTTATTAGAAATACAAGACAGCCAATGCGAAATGTCACGAAATCCCCAGCGCTTCGGGGATGCCCTCAGCGACGAGGAACATGTACTCGGGTGTATGTGCGACTCGTTTAGATCATAGACTGAAACACAAAAAGGAAATTCTTTTTTAAATATCAAGGATCAGTACCTGTTAATAAAATAGAATGGAGGAACTCGATTCATTATTTCAAAAAGATAGATCATTCATATCTTCTATTGTGTCTGAAACTTATGGTTTACATTGGTGCAAATCCAATCAACTCCATTTTTAGAAAACCCCAATGATAACAAATGGTTATCAATTAAGCGGGGGAAATTCCATTTTTTATTAAAAAAAATTCCACTCTTGAAAAAAAAAACGGACTAACAGGGTAAATGACCAAATCAATTTTAAAATAAAATACCGTTACTGTATAAAGTGGATCTCATTGTGAAAGACCTATTACTGGAATATTAATGGGGTAGAGCCAAAGAATGTGAATTGTACAAGTTACCAATAGTATTGATTAATTAAAAGAAGGAGCTCCGGTGTATAGAGAGGACCTCACCGTTTTAGAAGTAACCATAGAAACGAAGGAACCCACTATTTATCCATTTCTATTTACTACTTTTTGTAGTTATTCTATTTTTGTTATATCAAGTACTAAGGCAATTTATCCTTTCAAAGCAAAGTACCTAGCCAAAAATAGTGGTGGGGAAGGTTAGAGTAGCAAAAGACATTGGAATTTTTTTTTATACATTGGAATAATTCGTTTGATTATTAAGGACTAGTAAAGGGGAAAAGAATAACTAAAAAAAGAATTAGTTATTCATCAAAGTTTGATTTATTCAATGACTAGAATTAAACGCGGATATATAGCTCGGAGGCGTAGAACAAAACTTCGTTTATTTGCATCAAGCTTTCAAGGGGCTCATTCACGACTTACACGAACTATGACTCAACAGAGAATAAGAGCTTTAGTTTCGGCTCGTCGGGATAGGGGTAAAAGAAAAAGAGATTTTCGTCGTTTATGGATCACTCGAATAAATGCCGTAATTCACGAAACGGAGGTATTCTATAGTTATAACCGATTCATACACAATCTGTACAAGAAGCAATTACTTCTTAATCGAAAAATACTTGCACAAATAGCTCTATTAAATAGGAGTTGTCTTTATACGATTTCAAATGAGATCAAAAAATGAGGGGATTGGAAGAAATCCACTAAAATATTTGAAATAGAGTTCTAAGGAGAATAAGCTCGGGGAGGGTAGAGTAGAAATTAGTATTATAAAAAAAGTCGTCAAAACAAAACGAGGGTATATAGTCGCTAAAAAAAGACTTATTCTTTTTCTTTTCGACGATTCTTTTCTTCTTTTTTTTAATGACAGACACAGGCGTAACAATCAAATTTTGATTCTTGATTGGATTTGTCGAACAAAATATTAACTTCTTTTTTAATTCCTTCAGATTAGTTATTCAATTGAAGAATAAGTCTATTTTTTTCTGGTTCTAAGGCTAGTAGTTCTAGGGGTCGACTCACTTCTTTCAAATTGTTTCTGATTATTAAGAAAAGGTAACAAAGATAAAATACGAGCTTGTTTTATAGCAATAGTAATTAATCGTTGTTGTTTTAAAGTTACTCTATTGACGCGTCTAGATAATATTTTTCCTTGTTCACTAATAAATCGACTAATTAAACTCATGTTTCGATAATCAATTCGATCCCCCGATTGGATCGGGGGCAAACGCCGACGAAAAGATCGCTTGGATTTAGTAAAAGGTCGCTTAGATTTATTCATAATTTTTTATTCCTTACCTCTAAAATCCTATTTTGATCGGATCAAAATAAAAATGATTTCTATTTCTATATAGGATAGAGTTTCTATATAGAATTAAGAATATAGGATTTGATTTCTTTCTATTATTTTATTTGTTTATATTTATATATATGTAATAATACGTAGATACTATCATTATTCCTGTTCTTAAAATAAAATTTGACATACAAGCACTCAATTTGATCTATTTCTTGATTTCCCCATGAATTGTATGTTTATAACAATAGGGACAGAATTTTCTCAATTCCAATCGACTAGGAGTGTTATGCCGATTCTTTTGAGTAATATATCTGGAAATTCCAGCCGATTCTTTCTTAATATCATTTCGAACACAACTGGTACATTCCAAAATAATTGTTACTCGAACATCTTTACCTTTGGCCATGAGACCTCCTTTGGATTTATGATTCACCCCCAATCTTCTATTTTCATTTTAGGATCCATAAAGAACAAGAACCAAAAAAATAGAAGCTGTTAATTAACTAAAAAAAATGTCTTAAATATTTCGTTGCAATGAATATTAATTAGTAATTAAATAAAAATAAAATAATAAGTAATATAATGATTTTTTGAAAACTATATTTCAAATCTTTGTACAGTATTTTTTTAAGTATCTCGTAGGATACTCAAATCTTTGTACGGAAAGATATGTTTTTAGATCTCGCATTTGAAATCCTCCTTCTTTCTTCTTTATTGTATTACAATATATATAGTAATATATATAACTATAGATGTACATGTAGTTAAGAAGTTCTTGTATTTGTATATGTAACCCCCCATTTTCAAAATTAGAATTTAAATATTGTCTACTAGAACGATCTTATAGATTCCATTTGAAAATGGAAACGACTTTTTATGTAAATTTTAAATTGATAGGATTTGCCTAAAAAACAGTAATTTTTTTTATTATATATATGTTTGTTATCTCATATGAAAAAAAAAAGAAAGATGTGGAAAACAAGATAGGAATTGTCTACAATGACACTGTAAACCAATTGAAAGGGATGTAGCGCAGCTTGGTAGCGCGTTTGTTTTGGGTACAAAATGTCACGGGTTCAAATCCTGTCATCCCTACCTATTACTGCTCAGAAGAGCAGTAACGAGGAATCTATTTTAAATCTATCTTTTTTTAATAAAATTGGACATACATATAATTCTGAAATTTATGATATACTATGATATAGTATATACGTACAAAATTGATTCGGGTTAAAGAATGTCCTCTTTCTAGCCTTTTCGGTTTTTTAGAAAAAACAAGAAAAGCGCTCTTAGTTCAGTTCGGTAGAACGTGGGTCTCCAAAACCCAATGTCGTAGGTTCAAATCCTACAGAGCGTGATGTCACTCTTGTTTATTAAATTGTGTCAAAATTCCACTGTTCGCAAATTAATTCTGGGATTGGAAAAGTACGGATTTTCAAGAACGGAAATCTTATGATATGTTAGGAATCACTTATGATAGCCATCCGCGGCTGAAACGGATCTTAATGCCCGAAAGTTGGATAGGGTGGCCTTTACGTAAGGATTATATTGTCCCCAATTTTTATGAAATACAAGATGCTTGTTGAATGATAAAAAATGAGTCTTAGTTTCTACAACTACGGACCTTCGCGGAATATTTTGAATTTGATTCTTTTTTAGATCAAACAAACAGAAGAATTAATGTCTTATTCATATTATTATAGATAGCTTAATCTCCAATTTGAAAGATACTTTTTTCCTAAAAGCCGAGCCAATTGAATGAACTAAAAAAAGAGCTCTGCATTACGAACTTTGTATGGCGCACATAACTTAGTCAACTTTAGTCACATAACTGGGAATAAATAAGATCGGAAAGCAATACAATAAATGGGGGGGGGGGTTAAAATTCTATTTCTATTTTATCTAATTAATCTTGGGGGTATTTCTTCCCTTCAACGATAGATACTATAGATATAGATAGATGTAGATCTTTTTGACTTTTTTGTTTGATTCTTTCAAACAGAACTTTCCTTTCGAATATGTATTATGTATAAAGTCTTATACATTCTTTTTGAACGGATGGATCCACAACATGAACAAAAAAAAGAGAGGGGGATAAAGGATGATTGCACATTTTTTTACTAAAGATACGTTTAATTTGAAGACTAGAAACTTATCAAAATAAATGAATCCTATGCCAAGAACCAGATTTGAACTGGTGACACGAGGATTTTCAGTCCTCTGCTCTACCAACTGAGCTATCCCGGCCATTAACGAAGTATCATTCTCATTTTATGAGATGACTTAGGTCTATGTCAATTAAAAGAAACGCAAAAGTAGGAAATTAAAAAAGTTTTGGACCTGGAATTTCTTGGATATTGGAAAAGAAGACTTTCTAAGTTTTAGAATGAAAAATGATATAGATTCTAACTAATTCAAATCGATATTTCTTTCTCATTTGTATGTGTATGATATATCCCACAAGACTTGTATATAATAAGAAAAGAAATTCTAGTTTGTAAAAGTGTCGGATGAATGAAAAAAGACAATGAATTCTTGAATAACTAAAAAAGGGTAAGGTGTCAAACAAACTTTTTTAGGGAGTAGGGTTGGGGATAGAGGGACTTGAACCCTCACGATTTTAAAAGTCAACGGATTTTCATCTTACTATAAATTTCATTGTTGCCAGTATTGACATGTAGAATGGGACTCTATCTTTATTCTCGTCCGATTAATAAGTTCCACCAAGGATCTACCAGACTATGAAGTGAATCATTTGATCAACACCGCTTGCCAGTTTTGAGCTGATGATTCCCATGTCGCTTATATGTTGTTGCCTTGCTCTGTACAACTACGTAAACTTAAGAAACTATAAGTAACTATTTGGTTCCAATAAACTTTATACAAGCCAAAAATTATATTTATACAAACCAATAATTTTAATAGTTTACTATATATTCTAGGCAATAATATTTTATATATGTTAACATTTAATATATTTATATGACTTTTTTTTTTTAAGGAAATAACCTGTTACAGGAAACAACCTTTGACCATAACTCATAAAACTTTATCAGGGTAAGGGAACAAGCAACCACTTGGCCCATGTTGTTGACTTGCTCTATACAACTAGGTAAACTTAAAAACTCTAAAATAACTATTTGGTCTCAATAAATTATATACAAGCCAAAAATTATATTTATACAAACCAACAATTTTAATTGTTTATTGTATATTCAAAAACCAATTATTTTATATATTTTACATCTAATATATTTTAATGAGTTTTGTTTTTTTTAAGAAAATAACCGTTTAAAGGAAATCACCGTTGCGAGTCATAAACCTTTATCAAGATGCTTGAGAATTTAAAAAATTAGTTTAAGCTTTTAGAATGTCCTTTGGAACCTTAATCTCACAGGAAGGCCTTAAAAATCTCAGGAAATAATGGTAAGGCAACAATGTGTTTCGCAAGGAAAACATAGACTGAGTGCAAGGGAACCACAACCACTTGTCCCAAGCTCAAAAAATAATTAAATACACTTGAGGCGTTAAAAAATATTTCAGATTTTAAAAGGTCCTCTCACACCTTAGGGTCACTGATAGGCCTGAAAAGAAGCAAAAAGAAACATTGGCAAGGCGATAATATATTCGCAAGTAACTGGCATATTGAAAGCAAGTAAACAACAAGCGTTTGCTAGTTTTGAGCTGATGATTCCCCTGCCGCTTATATGTTGTTGTCTTGCTTTGTACAATTATGTAAACTTAAGAAACTCTAAGTAAATATTTGGTCCCAATAAATATTATACAAGCCAAAAATTATATTTATACGAACCAACAATTTTAATAGTTTACTGTATATTCTAGGCAATAATTATTTAATATATTTTAACATTTAATATATTTATATGACTTTAGCTTCTTTTTTAAAAAAAAAAGAACCGGTAAAAGTTTAAAAATAAAAAGAAATAACCGGTGTAAGGAAACCACCTTTGTGACTCATAAAACTTTACGAATACGCTTGAGGATTTGAAAAATTAGTTTAAGTTTTTTGAATCTCCTTTGGCACCTTAATCTCACAGGCAGACTTTAAAAAATTCAGAATAGTATGGCAAGGCAATAATGTGTTTCGCAAGGAAAACATAGACTGAGGGCAAGAGAACCACAACCACATGGCCAAGCTAAAAATAATAATTAAATTACGCTTGAGACATTGAAAAAATATTTTAGCTTTGAAATGGTCCTCTCGCACCTTATGTCACTGGCAGGCCTGAAAGGAAACAAAAGACACACTGGCAAGGCGATAATGTATTCACAAGCAACTGGTAGATTGAAAGCAAGTAAACATCAATCGTTTGCCAGTTTTGAGCTCATGATTCCCTTGTCGCTTACATGTTGTTGCTTACTCTGTACAACTAGGTAAACTTAAGAAACTCTAAATAACTATTTGGTTCCAATAAATTTTATACAAGTCAAAATTTATATTTATACAAACCAACAATTTTAATAGTTTACTATATATTCTAGGCAGTAATTATTTTATATATTTTAACATTTAATTTGTTTATATGACTTATTTTTTAAACGGAAATAACCAGCTAAGGAAACCACCTTTGGCTAGAACTTCATAAAACTTTATCATGGTAATGGAACAAACAACCACTTAGCTCATGTTGTTGTCTTGCTCTATACAACTAGGTAACTTAATAAATTATAAATAACTATTTGGTCCCAATAAATCTTATACAAGCCAAAACTTTTATTTATACAAACCAACAATTTTAATAGTTTACTGTATATTAAAAAACAATTATTTAATATATTTTAACATTTAATATATTTATACGACTTTTATTTTTTTCTTTTAAAAGGAAATAACTGGTTAAAGGAAACCAGCTTTGCGACTCATAAAAATTTATCAGGACGCTTGAGAATTTAAAAAATTAGTTTAAGTTTTTAGAACGTTGTTGGGGTCAAAAACGGTACTCTCGAAATCAGCATCTAAAAATCGTGTTTCCATACGAATGCAGTCTTGAAACCCTCTCAACGAAAGTTTCCACGCCAAAACTCAAAAGAAAGGAACACGGACCGACCAACTCGCCCGTTCGGCGAGTTGGACGGCACGACACGACCAACTCGCCGAACGGGCAAGTTAGGTGGCACGAGCAATCTGACTCGCTCGTTTGGCAAGTCAAATCAATCAATCCATTTTCACCTCAACCTCGTTAACTCCCTCTTTCAATACTTGATCAAACTTATCTTTGTTTCGTCTCGATCGAGATTGACATTGGAACTTTACCGAAAGAACTTGTTTTCTCGAGAAAGGACTGGGTCGATCGTATGAGACGGTAACTCTCAGGCGACGCTTTCTTAGCAATGTTCTTTGATAAGATCGTAAAAACGCCTAAGTAAAAAAATGGCCCGATGAGGTCTAATGTTCGGAAAAAGGCACACTCGCGATTTTATCCGAAATCAAGCCCAAAATTTGTGATGGTTTATCTTTTATTTTGCAGGAAGGAATAATGTTAAGTTTGGAAGATAAATGTCAAGATCAGAGGATAAATGTTAAGTTTCCGAAGATAATCATGAAGATCGAGGAAAAAAGGAATATTTCCGTGAAGCGGTAAATCCGACCAAGGGAAGAAGGTGAAAGAGCAAACCGCCTATGGAGGAGTATATAAGGACTTCAAGGGTGATGATTCAAGACACACAGAAATCTCCATTCTGAGCAAACATAGCATATCACTTAGATCATTTAGGTAACTTTCCGTTTTTGTTATTCGAGCTGCGACTCAACTAGGGTTTTGCAGTCTTAGGTTGTTAGAACTAGGGACCTCGCCGACAGCTCTCATAGCCAAGGCTCATATCATGTTTTAAACGCTCATATGCAAATTCGGGATAAGAAATCTATTTGCTCTCTTTTCGATTCTTACTTTGTTTTTCGATCTTTATTGCGTATTCTGACTGATTGGCGTGTGGTTTAGCAGATATTCAGGACCTCTGGGAAAATAGGGTTCACCTTGCGTTCCTAATTCAACGGAAATCGACAGTGCGAATTTCGGTTCCCACAGTTTGGCGCCAGAAGGAGGGGGCCTCGGGTTATCTAATTCAAAAAGCCACCAAAGTTTCAGATATAGTATGCCTAACAAAACGGACAGTTGTGTCATCTCTTTCGAGGAAAGAGCAACGACCGACACGGTCAAACCTCTCAACGATCTCCTTGTCATTAAGCTGACAGTCCAGAATATTGATGTCGCAAGGATATTAGTCGACACCGGAAGTTCGGCCGACATCATCTTCAAAGACACACCCGAGCGAAAGGAAGTCGACTTCTCCCAAATCGCGGAAGATCCAAACCCGATAGTAAGGCTCTCGGGGGATGCTACCATGACTCTCGGCATGATCGATCTCTCGGTAAAAGTCGGTAGCGTGTTGAAGGTTGTGGAGTTCCTGGTCATCGATCGACCCAAATCATACAACGCAATCGTAGGTACTCCATGGTTGAACTCAATGCAAGCAATCAATCGACGTATCATATGTGCCTCAAGTTCTCGACCTCTCTCGGAATCGAGACCATCTAGGGATATCGTAGGATCTCACGAGTTTGCTTCGCTGAAGAGTTGAAACGGAAAAATCCGCTAGCTGAATTCCCACCTAAAAAGAAAAAGAAATAGTCTGCCATTGACAACACACCATAACAGGACAAACCTGAGCGAATCTCCGTAAGAAAAAAATTTGCTCAACGCAGAGACGCGCTATGCGATGATGGAAAAACTGGCACTTGCAGTGGTAATGTCAGCACAAAAGCTAAGGCCATACTTCCAGTCCTATACAATTGCAGTACTCACATCATTCCCACTGTGGGTTATCTTGCATATTCCCAGTCAATCTGGGAGATTGGAAAAATGGGCAATCGAACTAAGCGAGTACGACATCGAGTATCGAGTGAAAACCTGTGCAAAATCACAAGTACTCGTTGATTTCTAAGTAGAACTCCCTGCGGGATGCACAGCCAGCCGAGAACCCGACTCGACCTGGACCCTCCACATCGATGGATCCTCATCCAAGCAAGGTTCTGGGATAGGAATCCGACTCATGTCACCAACGGGGGAAGTACTGGAACAATCATTCTGACTAATCTTCCACACCTCAAACAATGAAGCTGAGTACGAAGCCCTGATCGCAGGATTACGATTGCCGAACAACTTAAAAAATACGCAACATTCACGCCTACTGTGACTCCCAACTTTTGGCGAGCCAATACAGCATGGAGTGTTAAGCAAGAGACGAAAGAATGGACGTCTACTTAAAACTCGTTCGAGAATTAGCTCAAAGCTTTGACCAGTTTGCGCTCACTCGGGTTCCGAGAGCCATCGACACCCTAGCCGCCCAAGCATCCTGTTCGGACCCAGGGTTAAGCAGGGTGATTCCCATAGAGTTCATAGAACATTGTAGCATCGGACCACCTGTTGTCATAAAGGTAATCGACTCTCCCAACGGCGATATCGGTGAAGTCGATGACCAAGCCATGCAAGAGTCCGAGCGGATAGAATACAGATTCAACGAACCTTGGACGAAGGCAATCCTTGCGTATATTGCCGATAGAAAACTCTTGGAAGCAAAATGGGCTGCCCAAAAGATTAAAACCCAAGCCACATGATACGTCTTGGTTGACGGAGAACTATATAAGTGGAGATTTTCAGGTCCACTTATGACCTGCGTAGAAGGAGAAAAGACACAAAAGATAATGGAAGAGGTCCATTCAGGGTCCTGTGGAAATCAAAATGGCGGAAGGTCTCTCGCAGTCAAAATAAAATGCCACATACACTACTGGCCAACAATGATCAAAGATTGCGAGGAATTTGCACGGAAATGCGAAAAGTACCAAAGGCACGCCCCAACTATCAATCAACCAGCAGAGGTCCTCTCATCGATCTCGGTACCATACCCATTCATGCCATGGTCGATGGATATAGTTGGACCCATGCATAGGTCGAAATAAAAAAGATTCTTGCTTGTCTTGACAGACTTCTTCTCAAAATGGGTGGAAGCGGACTCCTACGCAAGCATTAAGAATGCCCAAGTCGAAAGATTCATATGGAAAAACATTGTTTGCAGGCACGGAGTCCCGTACAAAATCGTAACAGACAATGGGTTTCAATTCATTTCGACCAGATTCGAGGCCTTATGCAAAAATGGGAGATACGACTAACAAAATCATCCCCTAGATACCCGCAATGCAACGGCCAAGCCGAAATTACTAATAAAACCATTCTTGATGGACTCAAAAAATGTTTGGATGCCAAGAAGGGTAGATGGGCCGACAAACTTGAAGGAGTCCTATGGTTGCATCGCACAACTCCGAGACGTGCAACGGGAGAAACCCCGTTCGCCTTCGTATATGGAGCAGAGTGCATGATCCCTGCGGAGGTCGACTCTCCCGGAATACGCAGAAGGTTACTCCCAGAATGAGAAGAGTCAAACAATCTGATGATGCTCGACGAGCTCGACCTGATCAACGAACGCCAGGATCAGGCCCTTATACAAGTCCAAAATTATCAACAGGCGGCCGCAAAGTACTATAACGCTAACGTACGAACTAGTCCTTCGAAATTTTTTGCTTACGTAGCACCGATTTTTACACAACTGCCAGTTTTCCATCATTGGATAGCGCGTCTCTGCGTCAAGAAAAGTTTTTCTTAAGTAGAAAATGGGTTTTTGCTCGCCACGTTCTTCTTGGATAAGGACGCCGCTTACTGCCGTGGTTGATATTGCGATGTACAGGAACATCGGTTCTCTTTCTACAGGTTTTGCGAGTACCGGGGGAGTGGCCAAGTAGTGCTTCAGCTGTTGGAAATCTTTTTCGCATTCTTCGGTCGATTTGAATCTCTTGTTCCCCTTCAGAGTGTCGTAGAAGGGAAAACATTTGTCCGTCGATCGTGAGATAAATCTATTTAGTGCTGCCACCCTACCGGCCAATCTCTGTACCTCTCGTTTTGTTTTCGGAGAAACCATTTCGATCAGCTCATTAATCGGTTTTGGTTTAGCTTCGATTCCATAGTAGGTCACGAGCTAACCCAGGAATTTCCCTGATGCCACTGCGAACCTTCACTTTGCGGGATTCAGTTTCATATTGTGGAGTTTTAGCCTTTCAAAGCATTCTCGGAGGTGGGCGATATGATCTTTTTCTTCGAGGGATTTTACGAGAATATCGTCGATGTAAACCCCCATTGGTTTTCCGAGCTGTTCTGAGAACATTCGGTTGAGGACCCGTTGATAAGTTGCGCCAGCGTTCTTCAGACCGAATGGCATTACCTTGTAACAGTAAGTGCCGCGGCCAGTTATGAATGCGGTCTTCTCTTGATCGTCAGGATTCATTCTAATCTGATTATACCCGAAGAAGGCATCCATAAAAGACATAATTGTGTTCCCTGCTGTTGGTTCGACTAAGCAGTCCATATGTGGCAGTGGGAAGCTATCCTTTGCGCATGCTTTATTGAGATCGGTGAAATCGATTCAGACTCTCCATTTCCCGTTCTTCTTTTTGACAATTACTGGGTTAGCGAACCAATCGGGATACCTGACTTCTATTATGGACTTGACTTTGAGGAGTTTTTTGACCTCGACGTTGACCGCTTCTGCATGTTCTGGTCCCAAATTTCGTCTCTTTTGTTTGATGGGCTTGAAAGTCGGGTCAACGTTGAGCTCGTAACATGTGACATTATTGTCGATCCCTGGCATACCTTCCACGGTCCATGCAAATGTGTGCGAGTTCTCCTTCAGACAAGCTACGAACTCGATTTTCAGAGATTCACTCAGGTTTGCACCGATCTCTACACAACGATATGGGAACGCTTCGTCTAGACATATCGAGTTTCCCAGAAGTCCCGAATATCTGAGCGAATATTCGGAATCCCATTTTCAACGTAAGTAAAACTTTGCTCGACGCAGAGACGTGCTATCCGATGATGGAAAAACTGGCACTTGCAGTGGTAATGTCAGCACGAAATGTCTCGAAACCGTCTCAGCGAAAGTTTCCAGGCCAAAACTCGAAAGAAAGGAACACGGACCGACCAATTCGCCTGTTCGGCGAATTGGACGGCACGACCAACTCGCCGAACGGGCAAGTTAGGTAGCACGAGCAATCCGACTCGCTCGTTCGGCAAGTTGGATCAATCAATCCATTTACACCTCACCCTTGTTAACTCCCTCTTTCGATACTTGATCAAACTTATCTTTGTTCCGTCTCGATCAGGATTGACATTAGAACTTTACCAAAAGAACTCGTTTTCTCGAGAAAGGATCAGGTCGATCGTATGAGACGGTAACGGTTAACTGAACACCTAGAGTCACACGCCCCATACAAAAGATCCTAACTCTCGGACGTCGTCGTCTTAGCAATGCTTTTTCGATAAAATCGTAAAATTACCTAATTCAAAAAACGGCCCGATGAGGTCTAAAGCTCGGCTAAAGTCTCACTCGCGATTTTATCCAAAATCAAGCCCAAACTTTATGACGGTTTATCTTTTATTTTGCATGAAGAAATAAATATTAAGTTCAGAAGATAAATGTCAAGATCGGAGGATAAATGTTTAGTTTCCAAAGATAATCATGAAGATCGAAGAAAAAAAGAATATTTCCGCGAAACAATAAATTTGACCAAGGGCAGAAGGGGATAGAGAAAAATGCCTCTGGAGGAGTATATAAGGACTTCAAGGGTAATGATTCAAGACACACAAAAAATCTCCACTCAGAGCAAACATAGCACACCACTTAGAGCATTTAGGCACCTTTCCGTTTTTGTTATTCAAGCTGCGACTAAACTAGGGTTTTGCAATCTTAGGTTATTAGAACTAGTGACCTCGCCGACAGCTCTCATATCCAAGGCTCCTATCCTGTTATAAACACTCATACGAAAATTCGGAATAAGACATTTATTTGCTCTCTTTTCGATTCTTACTTTGTTTTTCGATCTTTATTGCGTATTCTGACTGATTGGTGTGTGTTTTAGCAGATATTTGGGACCTGTGGAAAACTTGAGAAACTAGGGTTTACCTTGCGTTCCTAATTCAATGGAAATCGACAATGCGAATTTTCGTTTCAACAAACGTCATTTGGCACCTTAATCTCACAGGAAGCCTTAAGAACTCAGAAAATTATGGCAACGAAATAATTTTTTTTGCAATGAAAACATAGACTAAGTGCAAGCAAACCGTAACCACTTGGCCCAAGCTCAGAAAATAATTAAATTACGCTTGAGATGTTAAAGAAAAAAAATTCAGCTTTTAAAAGGTCTTCTCCCAGCTTAGGGTCACTCGCATTCCTTAAAGGAAACCAAAAAAAACTTTAGCAAAGCGATAATGTATACACAAGCAACTGGTAGATTGAAAGCAAGTAAACAACAACCGTTTGCCAGTTTTGAGCTGATAATTCCCCTGCTGATTCCCCTGCTGATTATATGTTGTTGCCTTGCTCTATACAACTAGGTTCACTTAAGAAACTCTATATAACTATTTAGTCCCAATAAATTTTATACAAACCAAAAGTTATATTTATATAAACCAACAATTTTAATAGTTTACTGTATATTTTAGGCAATAATTATTGTATAAATTTTAACATTTAATATATTTATATGACTTTTGTTTTCTTTTAAAAAAGAAATAACCGGTTAAAGGAAACCACCTTTGGCCAGAACTCATAAAACTTAAAGGGAAAAAGCAACCACTTGGTCCATGTTGCTGCCTTGCTTTGTACAACTATGTAAACTTAAGAAACTATATATAACTATTTGGTCCTAATAAATTTTATGCAAGCCAAAAAGTATATTTATACAAACCAACATTTTTAATAGTTTACTGTATATTTAAAAAACAGTTATTTTATATATTTTAACATTTAATATATTTATTTCAGCTTTTAAAAGGTCTTTCCGCATCTTAGGTCACTGGTAGGCCTGAAAGGAAACCAAAAGAAACATTGGCAAGGCGATAATTTATTCGCAAGCAACTGGCAGATTAAAAGCAAGTAAATAGCAAATGTTTGCCAATTTTAGCTTATGATTCCTCTGCCGCTTACATGTTGTTGCCTTGCTATGTACAACTAGGTAAACTTAAGAAACTCTAAGTAACTATTTGGTCCCAATAAAGTTTATACAAGCCAAAAAATTATATTTATACAAACCAACAATTTTAGTAGCTTGTATATTCTAGGCAATAATTATTTTATATATATTAACATTTAATATATTTATATGACTTTTGTTTTTTTTAAAGGAGATAACCGGTTAAAGGAAACCATATTTGGCCAGAACTCATAAAACTTTATCAGGACAAGGGGACATGCAACCACTTGGCCCATGATGTTGCCTTGCTCTATACAACTAGGTAAACTAAAGAAACTCAAAACAATTTCTTATATATTTTAACATTTAATATATTTATATTGACTTTTGTTTTTAAAGAAGAAAAAAAATAACCGGTTAAAGGAAACAACATTTGGCCATAACTAATAACCTTTATTAGGGCAAGGGAACATGCAACCACTTGGCCCAAGATTATGGCTTTCTCAGTACAACTAGGTAAATTGAAGAAACTCAAAATACATTTTTATATTTTAATATTTAATATATTGAAATGACTTTTGTTTTTTCAAAAAATGGAATAACCGGTTAAAGAAAACCACATGTGGCTAGAGCTCATAAATCTTTATCAGAGCAAGGGAACATGCAGCCACTTGTCCCATGTTTTCCTTGCTTTGTACAACTTGGTAGAGTAAAGAAACTCAAAATAAATTTATATATTTTAACATTCAATATATTTATATTACTTTAATAAAAATGAAATAATCTGTTAAACGAAACCACCTTTTCGACTCATAAAACTTTATCAGGGTGATTGAGAATTTGATAAATTAGTTTAAGCTTTTAGAATTTAATTTGGCACCTAAATCTCATAGGCAGGCCTTAAAAACTTAGAAAAATATGGCAAGGCAATAATGTGTTTAGCAAGGAAAACATACACTGAGAGCAAGGAAAACATACACTGAGGGCAAGGAAACCACAGCCACTTGCCCCAAGCTCAAAAAATAATTAAATTACGTTTGAGACGTTGAAAAAATTATTTCACCTTTTAAATGGTCCTCTCGCACCTTAGGGTCTCTGTCAGGCCTCAAAGGAAACAAAAAGAAACATTGGCAAGACGATAATATATTCGCAAGTAAACATCAATTGTTTGCCAATTTTGAGCTAATGATTCCCCTACCGCGTACATGTTGTTGTCTTGCTCTGTCAATTAGGTAAACTTAAGAAATTCAAGTAACTATTTGGTCCCAATAAATTTTATACAAGCCAAAATATATTTATACCAACCAACAGTATTAATAGTTTACTGTATATTCTAAGCAATAATTATTTTATATATTTTAACATTAAATATATTTATATGACTTTTGTTTTTAAAAAGAAATAACTGATTAAAGGAAACCACCTTTCACCAAAACTCATAAAAATTTATTTGAGCAAGGAAACATGCAACCACTTGGCCCATGTTGTTGTCTTTCTCTTTATAACTAGGTAAACTTAAGAAACTCTAAATAATTATTGGTCCGAATAAAATTTAATTAGGGAGTTTTGTAAAATTGACTCAAAACTTGAAGTCAAACACAAAACTAACCATTTTTAAAATTTTACTTGTCTTATTTTGAAAATGCCACTGGAACACTTACTAGAAGATTTACTGGAAGACTTTAAGTTGGTCTTCAAAAAAAGTTTTTATTCTATCATCCTCATCTTCATCAATTATTCAAGAAAATGTCATTGCCATCAATTCACCCAACAACCAATATGAAGCTCTTAATGCATAAACAAATCGATTTTCACTCATTATATCTCATATCTTATCCACAAAATCTACATCTCCCTCATTTTGTCTCTATGTTCATCCAAATACCCTAAGGTTTTTGATTCTAAAGTTTTTAAGGTTCATATAGCCATTCAAGCTCCTGAGTCTTGGTCACTAACGATTGAGTAGCTGTCTTGGTGAAGTTTTGTGTGCTTGAACTAGTAAGCAAGTTTTCTCAGTGGTTTAAGGTATGAATCGAATTGTTTACCCAGATTTGTTCGCGAGAATATTTACGTGTAAGTCTTCTCGACAGAGAAGACTTCATTGGAAGTCTTCTGGTCAAAGTATAGGTTAATTTTGTAATTGACTTTCTGTGTGTTTTTAGAGAAGACTTTCGTGGAAGTATTCTAACTTTTCTTTGTTGACAAAAAGAATATAGGAAGACTTCCCTGGAAGTCTTCCCGGATAAACATGTTAGTTTTGCAATTGACCGATATGTGTCAGAAATTTGACTTTCTACAGAAAACTTTTCGGTAAGTCTTCCAACGGAAGACTTCGACGTAAGTCTTCTCAACTTTTACATTAAGTATGTTTACAGTCGGGGGAAGTCTGCATAGGTTACTTTTGCAATTGAAAATTTAAACTTAAACATTTAATTTAAATTGGAAGACTTCCATGTAAGACTTTCGTGGAAGTTGTCCTGATTTTTGTTCCGTGATTCTGGTCAAACATAAGGTAACGAAAGAAGACTTTCAGAGAAGTCTTCCAGCAGAATACTTCCCTGAAAGTCTTCTCAACAAAAGTTAAATATAGTCAATTGCAAAAGTAACCTACGCAGACTTCCACCGACCGTAAGCAGACTTAATGAAAAGTTGAGAAGACTTTCGTTGGAAGACTTACCGAGAAGTCTTTAGAAGTTTTATGTAGAAGAGACTTCTCTGGAAAGTTTTCCTTTGTAAAGTTTTAATTGCAAAAAATGACCTGAATGGAAAAATATAGTATCCATGTCAGCTCAAAAATGACCTGAATATTAAGTGTCTTTTAATGACCTGAAAATGACATGAATACTATGGCATTTTCAATTGCAGATAAGTGTCTCTTCATCTCCGGTCTACCACGTTGTTTCCCTATTTCGGGTAGCAGACACACTTGAGTAAATAAATTGGATGGTGGGATCTAATATTCATATGTACGGTTAATAGGTTATGCGTAAGCTTCAACCAAGTATCCCTTTGTGTAACGAGGATCCACCAGGGTAGCTTCATCAATTTTCCGAGATTGAGCTACTTTAATTGCTTGCTCACAGGATATATTATCGAGATCATATTCCTTACAAGTACAACTCCTCTACAAAAAAAGGATGTCTATAAATAAAAATGAGACAAATGAGCCACTTTAAGTATCTTTTCATACATTTTCTAGATCAACCGTACAGTTTATTTCTCCACCAGTAACATAGCTACGTTTTTAATCAATGGGTTGAATAGTTAATGTACTCATGTTGACGTGTCTCATATGCAGCACGAATTCAGCTTCTTCTGTGAAGTTTGTTTTCAACAAGGCAGATTTCTCTCGCCTTTCCGCAAACCATCTTGAAAGCATCTGTCTAAAAGAATCCACAAAATAGGCAATAGGAAACGCTCTTTCTTCCTTAAGCACGCCGTTAATGCATTCTGGAAAATTGCTTGTCATGATATCATATTTGTCTCCTAGAAAATGTGAACGAGCCCACATTTTATTTGCCTCCTAGAAAATGCAGTCGTATAGGTTGTTGTTTCGACGCCTGATGACTTCAAAAATCTTGTCAAATTCCACTCGTCGATATAACAGAGCAGCCTTTTTCGCCAAAGCTACCAGTGGGTTCTTTTTGAATTTTCCGACCATGTTTTGTCCAAGGTGATATAGACATATGCCCTTATCAGGTTCAAGGAAAATATCCATAAGAGCCTTGGCTATTGCTGGGCATCGAGAGATGAAAGCCAAATCTTTACCATCACTTGTTACACCACGCAACTGAGTAAAAACCATTCCCAGAAGCTGCATCCTCTGCTTTTAAAACCCCAAAAGCTATAGGATATATACCCCTATTTCCATCCTGACATGCAGCCACTAACATCACACCTCTGAACTTACCATTTAGATGTGCTCCATCTACAACAATAACCCTCTTCATGTACGTAAAGCCTTTGATACATGCAGCAAAAGCAATGAACAAATACATAAGTCTCTTTTAGCATCAAGTTCAAGCTTCTTATTGTACCTGGACTGGTCTGCTTTATTTTGTATAGATACGAAGACAAGTCCTTATAGCCACTGGCATAAGTGCCTGTAACCATATCTCGTGCATATGCCAAGGCGCTATGAGCCTTCATATAACCAATGTCAAATCCATAAATTGCCCTAATATGATCCATTATATGTTTAGGTCGGATTCCTTTAAGATCACTACCACCACTAAATTCCTCAACATACATATTCCCAATATATTTTGCATTTGCTTGTCGGTGACGACAATACCTATGGACCGCAGAGCATGTATGAAGATCAATATATTTACGAACGACGAATTCTGGAGATGATCTTGATATGGTTGAAGCATGTATCCTCCAGGAACAAAGCACTTTGCGTAAAATACAGACTTTCAAGATTTCTTGATGCTGAAATCAAACTTTTCGATCACTGAAAGCTTGCATAATTTCATTATTAGTTCTTTCTTCTCACTGAATATTTCACCAGACTTAATGGTTTCACTCTTCCGCAGCTGTGATGGCTTCATAGTCTTAAGTTATGGTTTTGTAGTCTCTTGTGATGGCTTCATAGTCTCGTACTAAACATTTCCAAAACTACTAAAATCCGCAGAAGCATTATCTTTAAAAACAAGCTTTTGATTTCTATTCACATCAAGACCACCTTTTTGCAGTCAATAAGACATAAAGACACATAGCATCTTTCTTGAACAATGTGATAAAGTTTGCAAGTTGTTTGTCGTTACTCAAGAACATCGGAGGAGTGTTGCTAGGCATATGCTCCAATATACGTTTAGGCAACATATAAGTAAGCTCGACCGCTTTCATCTCATTAATCATATTGTAATCTTCACAAACCATGTGGAGAAAGTCCTCATATTTGATATCATCAACTACAAAGAAAGCATTTCCCTTCTTAGTTGGAAAGAACTCCAACCAACATTATCCATATTCCATTCTCCAAAGACAATAACTAAGGGCAACATTATCTGCATACTATAGAATTTGCATTAGTACACATCGCGAAACTAATTTTCGAAAGGCAACAAGGTATAGTGAATCGTAGCGGGAAAAGAACAGCATTGTTAAAGCAACCCTAAAAAAGACTTGATTTGATCATAGATCTTACAACAACAGATTGTTTATCATACTCGTTGTTTCTCAGATCTGGATAAGGTTGTAACCTATTCGCCTTCCACCTATAAATTAACTTAATTTATCAGATATACTCGAAAATCGGATATGTGAGAGATCGTTGAAGGTAAAGTGAGAGAGCCGTTGACAATGTGAAGAACTTATTATTAGATCTGATATCTAAGAGAGTCGGTTGAAAGTGAAGTGTTGTCTTTATTTCTTTTCTAATTTCTTTTCTAATTTTTTAAACCCATAATGACATTATTGTTAGAAAAGAGTAAAATGGTAATTTTCCAAAAAGGGTGGACCCTTTTAACAGTCTTCCTTTGGAAAGGTACCATTCTCACATTTTCTCTCGAAAGTATGGCATTTCAACAAATGACCTTTTGTTCTTTGTGAAACTCCTCACATTTCTCCGATAAGTATGATTTTCATGGAGAAATTTCCTGTGAAAATCGAACCAACTATGTTTTCTCCAATGTCTTAACCAGAAATATTATGTTTCATCATGATAATATGGGCAAGCAAGTCATCCATGCGTCATCCATCCAGAAAGCATATTATATGCTGGAAAATCATTTATCGCCCACATCAAGACTGCCCACATCACAAAATTTTGTTTCTTTGACACATCATAAGTGTTTATGATGTCTTTCCATAAATCTTTCAACCCTTTAATCGACAGTTGTAAGTAAATATCCGGACTTCTCTTTGAATGCTTAGGACCAGGAACTAGAATAGGAAGAAACAAATTTTCCCTCTTCATGCACATATCTGGTGGCAAATTGTATGCCATGACTATAACAGGCCACACTGAATGATCTCGACTATGCATTCCTCCAGGACTAAAACCATTGGTCGATAAGGCGGATAAACATTTCTAATTTCCAAAGAAATTGAGGATATACCTTCTGGAAGTGTTTCCAGGATTCCCCATCTGATGGATGATGCATCTCGCCTTCGGGAAACAAATGTTTTGCGTACCGTATCATGTGTTATGCAGTCCTTCTAATTGGTTGAACACTTCAACCTATCTCCAATAGGCATATAAAACATCCTCTGATATGGGATGCTTTTTCCTCACCTTCTAATTTTGGTTTATACTTATTTTTTCCACAAAAACGCCATTCCAGTAACTTCTCTTCGTCTTTCCAAAACAATATGCAATTGTCCTCACAAACATTTATCTTGTGCATCGGTAAGCACAAAGACCGTGTCAACTTTTTAATCTCGTAATATGATTTTGGAGCTCGAGTATTCGCATGTAGATAATCAGTAACGCATCACAAATTACATTCATGCACACCTCAGACTAAATTATGTTCAGTCTTAATATTCATGAGTCGTGAAGACAACGATAGTTTGAAAAGCCTTTCAGCACAACCCTCATAAATTGGTTGTCGTGCATCCTCTAATCTCTTGAAGAATATACTTGCAATTCTAGACGACTCCTCAAAAACATTCTCATCAGATCCATTGTATGGTATATTCGTTTCATGAAATTCATCATGAATCATGTTCTCATGGAGAATTGTGCTTGTTTCGTCAACATGATTTTGAATGTTGCTTGTTGATGCTTCACCAATATAACCACACTTCTCTCCGTGACTTGTCCATATAAAAGAGAAATCTAAAAATCCCATTCATATAAATGATTTTCCACCATATCTGTGTTTAAGCGCTTTCGATTTAAGCACCTCAAACATAGACATAATAAATCTCCTCTGTTTTTGTATGAAGGTTGGTTTTGAGCATGTTTTTGTATGAAGGTTGGTTTTGAGCATATTTTTGTATGAAGGTTGGTTTTGAGCAAAGCTCAAAAATGATTCTACTCGTTGAGAAATTCTTCTGATATAGTATTAGTCACTGTATCAAATATTTTATATCTCCATGTTTTATCTTGAAAAAATATTGTTGTTGTATGACATTTTTCCTAAAAAAATATTAATTTTAGTGATTAATAATGAATTGTTCTTTAAGAATTTTCACAACGTTATCAAGACATATATGTATCATTAAAAATGAAACTATTCTTTAAATAATTTATCAAACGTTTTAAAAACTTTATTTA
>CAJHQP010007024.1:0-34612 GCA_905132765.1 Moricandia arvensis | reverse complement strand
TGGCTTCATGTGGCTCATCTAGACTCTCCTTGTTCTCCTTAGTGATCCGGTCCATGATCACATCACGATTGCTTTAGGCCATATATAGCCTTCTTCAACCTCAGCACATTTCCTGGTTTCACAAGACTCTCAAGACCAGGTGGTGGCTTCATGTAAACCTCCTCTTCAAGTTCTCCTTGAAGAAATGCATTCATGACATCCATTTGCCAAAGATCCCATCTCAGATTGGTTGCCACTGATAGAACAATCCGGATGGTGTGAAGTTTAGCCACTGGAGCAAAGGTGTCCAGATAGTCTTCTCCATACGTTTGAGTAAAGCCTCTAGCCACCAGCCTTGTCTTCCTTCTATCTATCTTCCCATTTGGCAGGAACTTGATGGTGAATATCCACATGCTGGTCACTGCTTTCTTCCCTTTAGGAAGCATGTCTCGTTTTTAATCATAGCATTAGCTTCATCAGCCACAGAGGCTCTCCACTTATCATCCTTCATGGCTTCTTCATAGGTCCGTGGAACTTGACTTTCATCCAGACTCGTGATGAAAGCACAATGCTCTTTTGGGAACTTGGTAAACGAGCATACCACCTGACTTGGATGTGCTACTGCTTGGGCATTGTAGTATACCCGAGTGTTGATCCAGTTGGATGGATCTCTTCTCACCCTCATACTCCTTCTCAAAGGTTGAACTTCTTGAGTTGCTTCTGGTTGAGCCTCCTCGACCTCTTCTTCTTCATCACCTTGATCCATACCTTGATCATGTGTGGAGCCTTCATCATACTGCTCCTCTGGTTCATTTCCCCCTCATGATCAAGGTGGGGTTCTTGCTCATTAGCCGTGGGAGGACCTTCTTGTTGTTGTCCTCCCCCACTCCTTGGATCCTGGGATAAGTTAATCCCAAGATTCTCCAAAATTATCCTTAAGTTGGCTGCCTTGTCAGACGCCAAATCCTTGAGTTCTGCTTGGTTATTCTCCTCATAGAACCCTCGTTCTTCCACGAACTTCACATCTCTAGACACCACTACCCTTCTGGGGTCTGGATCATAACACTTGTACCCTTTCTGAGTAGGTGAGTAACCAATAAACATCCCCTTTGTGCTCTTGGCCTCCAACTTGTTTCTTAGCTCCCCCGGTTTATGAACAAAACAGAGACAACCAAAGACCTTGATATTATCTAAGGCTGGTCTATGCTTGTTTAACCCCTCAAAGGGTGATTGATCTTCAAGAACCTTAGTTGGGGTTCGATTTATCAGATAACAAGCAGTAGACACCGCATCACTCCAAAACCTCTTTGGCACATTAGCTTGGAACATCATGGACCTAGCAACTTCCATAAGGTGCCGGTTCTTCCTTTCAGCAACTCCATTCTGTTGTGGGGTGTAAGGGCAGCTCGTTTGGTGAAGAATACCATGCTTGGATAGGTGCTGCTTGAAGGCTTGACTGGTATATTCCCCACCATTATCTGATCTAAAAATTTTCAGCTTAGCATTGAAATGGTTAGTCACATATGCTTGAAAATTTCTAAATGCATCAAGCACTCTATCCTTAGATGGAATCAAGGTTATCCAGGTGTATTTAGACTTCTCATCTATGAATGTGACAAAGTACCCTATGGTTCTCCCTAGATAAGCAAGGTGCAGTCCAAACATCCGAGTGAATTAAATCAAAGCAGTGATCATAGATAGTAGAAGACTTTTGAAACACAGTTTTACAATGCTTGCCTAAGATACAAGCTTCACAATCATTATTCTCAAACATAACACCAGGAACCATTAAGCTTAAAGCTCTAACATGAGGATGTCCTAGTCTAGCATGCCATAAAGCATTCTTATTTAAACCGGAAGCAGAAACAGAAGTAAATGAACAACTATGATCAGGTAAAGAAGTAAGCTCATCAAGCAAGTAAAGGTCTCCTTTTGTAACTCCTTTCCCAATCAACCGACTGCTCTCAATATCCTGAAACTTCACATCATTAGGACTATAGATCACATTGCATTGCAAATCATTAGTGCATTTCTTAACTGATAACAAGTTTGAAGTAAACTCAGGCATGTAGAAGCATCTAGATTCTTTATCAAACAGTTTAAGCTTGCCTATACCCCTTATTGGAATTCTATCCCCATTAGCTATCATAACATGTCCATGCGCAGGTTCAATATCTCTAATTAGACTAGTGTCACTAATCATATGATGAGATGCTCCTGAATCAACTATCAATGGTTTAGACATGCTACAAGCACTATGAGAAAAACCAGCATTCTTAGAGTGACTATAAGCATTAGTTTTATCATGAGTACTAGCAATCTTAGATGCACCAAAGGAGTACCCCCTGAGGTTACCAAAATTGTTACCATTGTCCTTGAGCATCTTGATGAGAGCATCCATTTCTGATCGGCGGATGAACTCATGCTCGTTTGGTCGGTTGGTTTGAGCCGTGTAGGTCACCAGGGCTTTGTTCTCACCACCTTCAGTCTCCTGTGCCCGATTAGATGGCCCGGCTCCACCCCCTCCTTGCTGATCACTTCCTCCATAGCTCACATTCGCTCTTGCATCTCTGTCCTTCATGAACTTGGCTGGCTTTAGGTGAGGATGGAGGATCCAGCACTGATACTTCTTGTGACCTTGTCTCTTACAATGGTCACAGTTTCCATTGAACCTCCTTTCTTCAAAGCGATTCACCTTGTTGGCTTGAGGTACCTCAGCTTGGTTAGCCAAGGTAAGCTCCCCCTTTCCTCCAAATAGGCCCAACGATCCTTGCTCCTTTTGAATCTGAGCGCAGACTTCCTCCAAGGTGGGTAACTTCTCTGCTCGCAAGATGTGTTTCACCAGGTCATTGTAGCTAGAGTTAAGAGTCAGGAGCAAGCCAAAGACTTTGTCTTGCTCCCTTCTCTCATTAAGCTCATCTGGGTCGGTTGTGCTTGGCCTCAACATCTCAAGTTCAGACCACAAAGCTCTAAACTTTCCGAGATGCTTTGTGAACTCCATGTCTTCTTGAGCTAGACTGTTGATGGCTCGCTTGATCTCAAACACACGAGTAAGGTTTGAGATGTTACCATACACCTTCTGAAGAGTTTCCCACAAGTCTTTGCCTTCTCACAGTAGCTGTACGCCTCTAGGATAGACGGATCTAGAGAGCTTTGAAGGATAGACATCACCGTGTTGTCTTCCTGAATCCACTTCACTTCATCACACACGACAATCTCCTTGTCGCCTTCACGAGTAATAAGCTTTGGAGCCTCATCCTCAAGGATGTGGTTCCACAAACCCTTACTCCCCACTGCGGTCTTCACCACACGAGACCATAGGAGATAGTTTCCCCCCTTAAGTATCACTGGAATCACAGTTGTCTTGTTACTTTCCATCTTGAAGCTTTGCGGAATGAAAGAGGTGTTCTTGAGTGTTCTTCGTGAGAGATGAAATCAAAACCCAGATTTACGAGAACCAGGCTCTGATACCATAAAAGATTGAGTAGAAACAGAGAATGAACGGATGGAATAGAGTTTAAGAGAGACTAAAAGAGATTTGGAGACTAAAAGCTTGAGACTTGGTTAAGAAACCATTTCGATATCAAGAACACCAAGAACATTAGAGAGAATAAGAAAGAGACTTGAGAATTGCTTGATTGATTAATCAGAGAGGTGTTTACACTTATATAGAGGCTTTACAACTGATACAAAAGGAATGGACATAAAGGAAGAGACGTGGCCGGTCAAGGAGGGGAGCGCGCCTGGTTTTGAACTTGTGGCTTAGGGGGAGATGCCTTTGGCATCTTGACTAGATGCCTTCACCTTTCCAGCTCGGGACAGGCTGTCTAGGTCAAGCTTACTCTCCTTATCCGCGAGCCACTTCTTTACCGAGTAACCACCCGAGTTAACCTTCTCCCTTTTACCTCATCAGTTTACCATGCCTTCTCTTGCCTTGATGTCCAAGTATCGGCCATGGATGTACGGACCAAGGGTTGTACGAACAAGGTCCATCCGTACAACTTGACCCGGATTTTGCACATAACCAAAATGAGTTTAGGTCAGGTTTAAAGTTATTTGGGTCGAGTGGTCCGTACGGTCGGCCGTACAGTCTGTACAGGCCGTACAGTCTGTACAGGCCGTACCGTCTGTACACTTGCCCTAACTTTGCACACACCTTCTTTTGATCCCAAACTTCAGAATAAGCCTCTCAAACCTCTTCTCTTATTTACTCAGAACAACATGACCAAGAAGACACTGAAGAAGAACATGAAGAAGGACCAGTCCAGGGGAAGCTTTTAGTAGCTAGAAGGCTTCTAAGCTTGCAAAACAAGGCTGAGGAGCTAGAGCAACGTGAGAACCTATTCTACACCCGATGCTTGGTCCAAGGAAAAGTGTGCAGCCTCATTGTTGATGGAGGCAGTTGTGTGAATGCTGTGAGTGAAACTATGGTCAAGAAGTTGGGATTGAAGGTTCAGAAGCATCCCAAACCTTACCGGCTACAATGGCTGAATGAAGAAGGCACCATGAAGGTTTCAAGTCAAGTCCGCATTCCTTTAGCCATAGGAAGATATGAAGCTGAAGTCTTATGTGATGTGTTGCCTATGGAAGCTGGTCACATACTTCTTGGAAGACCTTGGCAATCTGATCGCCGAGTTATCCATGATGGCTTCACCAACAAGCACTCCTTTGAGTTCAAGGGACGCAAGACCACCCTGGTTCCCTTGACACCTAAGGAAGTTCAACAGGATCAGATTCAACTCCAAAAGAAGAAGCAGATTGATCTAAAACCGGCTAGAACTAAGCAGCCAAACTTCTATGCTAACATGGGTGATATCAAAAGAACTCTCTACTCTAAACAATCTGCTATTTTACTTGTGTTTAAGGAAACTCTTTTGAACCTAACAGATTCTACACCGGTGTATCCGAGTGAAATGGTTTCTCTTTTGCAGGAGTTTCAAGATGTATTTCCAGAGGACAATCCCATTGGTTTACCACCTTTGAGAGGGATTGAGCACCAGATAGACTTTTTTCCAGGATCTACACTTCCAAACCGTCCAGCATACAGAACCAACCCGGTTGAGACCAAGGAGTTGCAAAGACAAGTAGAGGAACTCATGGAGAAGGGCTATATCCGAGAGAGTTTGAGCCCATGTGCTGTACCAGTGCTCCTAGTGCCTAAGAAGGATGGTACATGGCGTATTGTAAGTTTAAGAGAGTTTAAGAGAGAATGAGCTGAAGAACAGCTAGAACATGAAGAACATTTAATGAAAGAGAGAGGAGGAGAGTATTTTCGTGAGAGAAGAGAGAGAGAGAGTAAAGAAGTAAAGAGGAGGTTTCTTTCTCCTTAATTAATTCATTCTGCCTACTACATTTTTTTATAGGGAATCAGACAGAGAGAGAGGACAGTGACA
Source organism: Moricandia arvensis (assembly GCA_905132765.1). Classification (NCBI taxonomy): domain Eukaryota; kingdom Viridiplantae; phylum Streptophyta; class Magnoliopsida; order Brassicales; family Brassicaceae; genus Moricandia; species Moricandia arvensis. The sequence goes on along the minus strand of CAJHQP010007024.1, from coordinate 29,240 downwards.
TTTAGAAACAAAAAAAAGAGGAACAATAAACTAATGCAAGTGGTCCTGGTCCTCTCTGGTCGAGATTCCTGATGCTGAGAGTGACCTCTCCTAACAGTCCACTCTTGCCTGATTTGAATCATGTGAATTCTCCTATTTTGAATTCAAACTTGGTCCAGAGAGCACTCCTCCCACGTGAGTAAGGTTGGCAAGTGAGTGAGACTTGCCTTGTCTTCCAAGTCAAGCTAGGTCTTCTCTTGGATGACTTGAGTTCCAAGTCTTGTACGGAATGCCTTGTTCCTCAAGTCTCTGAGTTCCTTCTCCACTTTGTCCATTATGATCAGTGTCTCTCATTCTCTTCTGGTTATTCATCTCAATACTCCCCCTCAAGCTTGACCATGGGACTGGTCAAGCTTGGATACATGAAGAACCTCCCTCATTAAAACCTTAATGTGTAAAACCCAGTGGGAGAAAAACACATTAAGGAAAAAGAGTAGAGGTCTCCATGCAAGGAGAGTTAGTGAGAAGTGAGGTCTATGAGTCCCAATTTTGAATGGATGAACTCACAGACCTTGGTGCTGGCTGCCTTGGTGAAGATGTCTGCCAACTGATCTTCACTTCTCGTGTAGCATGGCAAGATGATTTGCTGCTCCACAGCTTGTCTAACCTTATGACAATCCACCTCAATGTGCTTAGTTCTTTCATGGAACACACTGTTGGATGCTATATGAATTGCTGCCTGGTTGTCACAGTGCATAGTGATTGGGGTTGTAGCCTCTATATCCAAGTCCCTTAGAAGGTTTCTGATCCAGATCAGCTAACTGGTGAGCTTCCTCATTGCCCTATATTCTGCTTCAGCACTGGAACAAGACACAATCTTCTGCTTCTTGCTCTTCCAAGTTACCAAGTTACCTCCAATGAAGGTGCAATATCCAGTTGTTGATTTCCTATCAGTTCTGTCTCCTGCCCAATCAGCATCACAGTAACCTACAATCTCTGTGCTTCCATTGCAAGACATCCAAACTCCTTGACCAGGTGCCTCCCTCAGGTATCTCATGATCCTTTCCACCATATTCCAATGATGGACCTTAGGCGCCTGCATATGTTGGCTAACCTGGTTCACAGCAAATCATATATCTGGCCTAGTGATGGTTAAGTAGATGAGCTTTCCAACCATCCTTCTATACTGCTTCACATCACCATACTGCTTGTCTTCAAACTCCCCCTCTCTCAATACTTTGTAGCCCTCTTCTAATGGTGTTTTGGCTTGTCTTCCTCCAAGGTTTCCTGCCTCCGTTAAAAGATCAAGTGTGTACTTCCTTTGAGACAAGAAGAGCCCCTCTTTAGAGCGGCATACTTCAATTCAAGGAAGTACTTGAGTTCACCTAAATCTTTAATATCAAATACAGACTTAAGGAATACCTTGGTTTCTTTGATACCTTCTTGATCACTGCCTGTGATGATTATATCATCTACATAGACCAAGATGACCACAATACCTTTTGGGCTGGGGAGTGTGAACAAGGTGTGATCAGCCTCTGATTTCCTGAAGCCTCTTCCATTCAAGGTGGTGCTTAGCTTGTGGTACCACGCCCTTGGGGATTGCTTCAGTCCATATATTGCCTTCTTGAGTCTGAGGACATTTCCAGGTTTAACCAGCTTCTCAAGGCCAGGAGGTGGGTGCATGTAAACCTCATCTTCTAACTCTCCTTGTAGGAAAGCATTCTTGACATCCATCTGCCACAACTCCCATTCCAGGTTGGTTACAATAGAGAGAATGATCCGGATTGTATGAAGTTTTGCTACTGGTGCAAAAGTGTCCATATAGTCTTCTCCATAGGTCTGGGTGAATCCTCTTGCCACTAGTCTTGACTTCTTTCTCTCTTCCTTGCCATTTGGTAGATACTTGATGGTGAACACCCATTTGCTTGAAACTGCCTTCTTTCCTTTTGGGAGTTCACTTTCATACCAGGTATCATTGATGATCATGGCATTTGCTTAATCATCAACAGAGTCTCTCCATTCCTTGTTCTCCATGGCTTCCTCATATGACCTTGGTACAGATCCCTGATCTAACCCAGTGATAAAGACTTGATTCTCAAGTGGAAATCTTGCAAGGAAACACACTGCTGATGTTGGATGAGCTACTGCTTGACTGTTGTAGTAGACCCTTGTGTTCTTCCAGTTTGAAGGAGGGTTCCTTGTCCTTGTACTCCTCCTTAGTGGTTGATCTTGAACTTCTTGAACTTCTTGCTGCTCTACTTCATCTTGAACTTGAGCAGTTTCATGTTCATGTAGTACACTCTCCTGATCATGAGTTTGTGAACCTTGTGGTTGTTCTGGTTCATGATCATTTCCCCCCTCAGGATCAGGATGAGTGGCTTCTTCACCCTCTGGTCTAGTATCAGCTGAAGGAGAAGCTGTGTTAGGCGCCACTTGTGGGAGAAACTGATTCCCAGATTCTCCATCAGTATCCTTAGGTTGTTTGCTCTATCTGAGGGAGCTTGAGACAGATCCTTCAAGCTATCCCAACTTTTCTCATCATAGAAGCCTCTTGATTCCAAGAACTTCACATCTCTAGAGACCATAACCTTTCTTGTTTCTGGAACATAGCATTTGTAGCCTTTCTGGTTTGGTGAATACCCAATGAAGATAGCTTTGACACTTTTAGCTTCAAGCTTGTTTCTTAGTTCACCTGGTATCAAGACAAAGCACACACACCCAAACACACGCAAATGGTCAATAGATGGATAAGTCTTGTTTAGTACCTCATAAGGAGAGACATCTTGGAGGATCTTAGTAGGGATTCTGTTGATTAGGTAGCAAGCAGTGATCACAGCATCCCCCCAAAACCTTTTGGGAACATTGGTGTGAAACATCATGCTTCTGGCCACCTCCATTAGATGTCGATTTTTCCTCTCAGCTACACCATTTTGCTGTGGGGTATAAGGGCAGCTTGTCTGGTGAATGATCCCATGTTTGTTGAGGTGTGCTTTGAAAGCATTGCTAGTGTACTCCCCTCCATTGTCTAATCTAAGAATTTTAATCTTAACATTGAAATGGTTAGTAATGTAGTTTTGAAAGTTTATAAAAGCTTCTAACACCCTATCCTTTGATTGAAGCAAGGTTAACCAAGTATATTTCGATTTCTCATCTATAAATGTCACAAAATACTTATGGTTTTCTCTTGATAAACAGGGTGCAGTCCAAACATCAGAGTGAATGAGATCAAAGCAACTTTCATACATAGTTACTGATTTGGAAAACAGATTTGCAATGTTTGCCAATAATACAAGCCTCACAACTATCATTCTTAAAGGAAATACTAGGCAACATCAAGCTCAGTGCACGTGAATGGGGGTGTCCTAGTCTAGCATGCCACATTGCATCTTTAGGTAAAACAGGAGATGAACTAAAAGCATAAGATAAATCAGACAAGCATTTGGTGTCTTCAAGCAGATACAAGCCCTCCTTGGTCACACCTTTGCCAAGTAAACTACTGGTCTCAATATCCTGAAAGTAGACATCATTAGGACTAAAAACAGCAAGGCAATTCAGATCACTGGTAGCCTTTTTAACAGATAGCAAATTGGAGGTGAATGTGGGCATGTAAAATGCCTTTGAATCTTTGTTAAACAGTTTCAAGTTCCCTATACCTTTAATGGGTACTTTCTCACCATTAGCTATCATCACATTACCTAAGGCAGGTTCTATGTTACTGATTAGACTAGCATCACTAATCATGTGGTGAGAAGCCCCTGAATCTATCACTAGTGGTTTAGGATTCTGACCAGTAGTGTGTAATGCATTTAAAGAGGTTCCAAGAACAATACCAGAGTTCTCCTTGAGGGCTTTGATGAGAGCATCAAGGTCTGACCTCTTGATAGTCTCATCCTGAGTGGTCCTCAAGGTAGACAGAGCACTTGTCGCCATGGTTTTGGCTTCACCAGCTGCATTTGAACCAACATGAGAGCACATGGTTGAGCACATAGATGGTGTGGATGGTTCTGGCGTGTCTGAGGAGAAGTGTGCTCTTGCATCCATGTACTGACTCCTTGGCTCTTTGAACTTGGCAGGTTTGAGGTGAGGGTGAAGGATCCAGCACTTGTTCTTCATGTGGCCTTTCTTCTTGCAATGATCACACACCCACACCTTCCTATCATCCTGCTTGTAGTATCCCCTGTTAGCAACTGCTACTTCCACCTTGTGTGCCTTGTTCTCCCTTTCCCTCAAACAAACCCACTGATCCTTGTTCCCTCTGGATTTGAGCACACACTTCATCCAGGGATGGTAGCTTCTCAGCTCTGAGTATGTGCTTAATCAAATCATTGTAGCAAGGGTTAAGGGTCAGGAGCAGTCCAAAGACCTTGTCTTGCTCACGCCTTTCATTTAACACCACTGGATCAGTTGTACTCGGTCTGAGCATTTCAAACTCAGCCCACAGTGACCTGAACTTCCCAAAGAACTGATTGAAGTCCATGTCTTCTTGCTTGAGAGAGTTGATGGCTCTCTTCACTTCAAAGACTCTGCTAAGGTTGGAGACATTCCCATACACCTTATACAGAGTATCCCACAGTTCCTTAGAGGTTTCACAGTAGGAATATGCCTCTAGGATACTTGGGTCAAGAGAGTTTTGGATTGCTGACAGCACCAGAAAGTCTTCTTGAACCCATTTGGTTTCATCAACAGCTACAACCTCTTGGCCATCTTCACCTTGTGTTACCAGCTTTGGGGCTTGACCTTCTGTCACATGACTCCATAAGCCACGACCTCCAAGAGCAGTCTTCACAAGTCTTGACCAGAGAAGGTAGTTTAACCCTTTCAAGGTTACTGGAACCACAACAGCCTTGTTTTGCTCCATCTTGGATACTATGGACCGTTGGGTAATAGAGTGTTTCTGAAAAGTTTGAGAGTTTGGTGAACTGGAAATGAAAGAACCTCAAGAACAACTTGTATCCTCCAGGAATCTGAATGATATACCCAGAGAAACAAGAACAAGGAGGAGAACTCGACCAAAAACAGAGGAAAAACAGAGGAAAACAGAGGAAAAACAGAGGACCCTTGCTATTATCCACTGGATAATAGTTTAGGTTTTGCTGGAAACTTGAGAGAAGATGAAGAAGAGTGTATTGCGGAAGAAGAATAGAGGTTTAGGAGCTTGAGTAGCTCTGATACCATGTAAGTTTAAGAGAGTTTAAGAGAGAATGAGCTGAAGAACAGCTAGAACATGAAGAACACTTGATGAAAGAGAGAGGAGGAGAGTATTTTCGTGAGAGAAGAGAGAGAGAGAGAGTAAACAAGTAAAGAGGAGGTTTCTTTCTCCTTAATTAATTCATTCTGCCTACTACATTGTTTTATAGGGAATCAGACAGAGAGAGAGGACAGTGACATTTAGAAACAAACAAAAGAGGAACAATAAACTAATGCAAGTGGTCCTGGTCCTCTCTGGTCGAGATTCCTGATGCTGAGAGTGACCTCTCCTAACAGTCCACTCTTGCCTGATTTGAATCATGTGAATTCTCCTATTTTGAATTCAAACTTGGTCCAGAGAGCACTCCTCCCACGTGAGTAAGGTTGGCAAGTGAGTGAGACTTGCCTTGTCTTCCAAGTCAAGCTAGGTCTTCTCTTGGATGACTTGAGTTCCAAGTCTTGTACGGAATGCCTTGTTCCTCAAGTCTCTGAGTTCCTTCTCCACTTTGTCCATTATGATCAGTGTCTCTCATTCTCTTCTGGTTATTCATCTCAATACGTATGTGTGTTGATAGTAGATCAATCAACAACATCACAGTGAAGTATCGCCACCCTATCCCTAGACTTGATGATATGCTTGATGAATTGCATGGTTCTTGCATCTTTTCTAAGATAGATTTAAAAAGTGGTTATCATCAGATTAGGATGAAAGAAGGAGATGAATGGAAAACTGCATTCAAAACTAAACATGGATTATATGAGTGGTTACTTATGCCATTTGGATTAACCAATGCACCTGGTACATTCATGAGGTTAATGAATCATGTTCTTAGATCATTCATAGGCATTTCTGTTGTAGTATACTTTGATGACATCTTAGTATATATCAAGAACTTAGAAGAACATCTAGAACATCTTAGGGCTGTCCTGAACGTTTTAAGGAATGAAAAGCTTTATGCCAACTTGAAGAAGTGCACCTTTTGCACGGATAACTTGGTTTTCCTAGGCTTTGTTGTGAGTGCAGATGGAGTTAAGGTCGATGAGGAGAAGATCAAAGCCATCAAAGACTGGCCGAGTCCAACCACAGTTAAACCAGCCTACAACAAAGAAGAGAAGGCTTTCAACAAGCCAAAAGAGGAGACTAAGACTTCTGGAAATGGCAGAGATGACAAAGGAAAAACTCCAGCCACGAGAACCAGAGATGTGAAGTGTTTTAAATGTCATGGCATTGGACATTATGCCAATGAGTGCTCAAACAAGAAGCTGATGATCCTGCTTGAGAATGGAGAGTATGAATCTGAAGAAGAGAAACTCTTGATTGATACTGATGAAGAAAACATGGATTATCCAGTCAAAGGAGAGCTACTGGTTACTAGGAGAACTTTGAGTGTGAAGCAAAAGGAAGAAGAGCAGAACCAGCGTGAGAACCTGTTCCATACTAGATGTCAGATTCAAGACAAGGTTTGCAGCTTGATTATTGATGGAGGAAGTTGCACCAATGTGGCGAGCTCATCCCTGGTTGAGAAGCTTAATCTGAAGGTTCATAAACACCCAAAGCCTTACACTCTGCAGTGGCTTAGTGAGGATGGAGATTTGAAAGTCCAGAAGCAAGTTAAGGTTCCTATCACCATTGGAAGATATGCAGATGAAGTATTGTGTGATGTTCTTCCTATGGATGCTGGACATATTCTCTTAGGGAGACCTTGGCAGTATGATCACAAGGTGTTGCATGATGGCTTCACAAATCGCCACTCCTTTGAGCACCAAGGAAAGAAGATCACATTAGTCCCACTGTCACCTCACGAAGTTCACCTTGACAAGGTACAACTGAAAAACAAAAGAGAGGCTGACAAGGAACAGAAGGTAAGAAACTCCAATTTATTTGTCAAGAATGTTGAGGTTAAAAGAAACATGTATGCTCAGCAGGCTATGATCTTGTTTGTTTACAAGAGAACACTAACTCTCATCTTCTGACAGTGCACCGGCTATTCCGAGTGAGTTTGATTTTATTATGCAGGAGTATGGTGATGTCTTTGCAGAGGAAAATGTCCAAGGTCTGCCTCCAATTCGTGGCATAGAACATCAGATTGATTTCGTGCCAGGAGCTTCCTTACCAAACAGACCAGCTTATCGTTCCAACCCTGTAGAAACATTGGAGCTTCAAAGACAAGTTACTGAGCTTATGGATAAAGGACACATCAGAGATAGCCTCAGCCCTTGTGCTGTCCCTGTGCTGCTTGTTCCAAAGAAGGATGGCACCTGGAGAATGTGTGTAGACTGTCGAGCCATCAACAACATCACGGTAAAGTACAGACATCCCATTCCTCGTCTTGATGATATGCTAGATGAACTTCATGGTTCTTGCTATTTTTCTAAAATTGATTTGAAAAGTGGGTATCATCATATTAGAATGAAAGAGGGGGATGAATGGAAAACTGCTTTTAAAACAAAACATGGCTTGTATGAGTGGCTTGTGATGCCATTTGGTTTAACAAACGCCCCTAGCACTTTTATGAGACTCATGAATCATGTTTTGAGATCTTACATAGGGTTGTTTGTTGTGGTTTACTTTGATGACATCCTAATTTACAGTAAAACCTTGTCTGATCATGTTGAACATCTGAGAAAGGTTTTAGATGTCCTGAGGAAAGAAGTCTTGTTTGCCAATTATAAAAAGTGCTCTTTTGGAACAGATAACCTTGTCTTTTTAGGTTTTGTTGTTACTTCTCAGGGAATACAGGTGGATGAAGAGAAAGTGAAAGCTATAAGAGAGTGGCCAACCCCTAAAAACGTGGGAGAAGTGAGAAGTTTTCATGGTCTTTGATGCGCCCCTAGGATGCTCTTTGGTTGATGGGAATGGATAGATCCTTGCAAGAACGAATCAGAGACTCAAGTTCTTCAAGGTTTGTGGATTGAATGGTGACACAAGAGGGATGGATGATCTCTTGATACTCCTAGGCAACTGATCTGGATATGACACACCAAATAAGAAGCCCTTAACTCTGGATATTACACACCAGAAACCTTCAACTCGTCAAAGACAAGAGAGAAGAGAGAAAACTAGGTTTTTTTGATAAAAGATTGCGTGTCTACAATAGGGTTAGGGAAAGCCCTTAAATAAAAGAAACCAGAGAACATACTCTCTAGGGTTTCGAAAACTTTAAAAAATGGAAACTATAGTTTATAACATAATATAAGCTTAAAATGTAATACTTCTACTGGACTTGGGCCGAGATAGAGCCTAAGTGATTTGTAAGACAAGTCGTGGCCTCGTTAAAAACCTTCCTCCGGAAAACCTCGTGGGACAAAACCAAAAGCAAGGAAAAGAGCACGCACCAAATGTCTTGCCTAGACACTAACTCAGCTTGATGTAGAGATGGCTTGAATGGTGTTCAAGACATCTCGGATCAAACCTTGTCCAAGACCTTCTTCTTGTTGTGGATGTGAAGTGAGTAATCCTACAACAGTCTCCTTAAGTTTCTTGACTCTGGAATGAGTCATGGGACCTTCTGGAATGGCTAGAGCATCTTCACCAGGCTGCTGGTGCTTTGTGGCATCATGGGGCTCGTCTAAGATCTCTTTGCCCTCTTCCACGATCACATCATATTCCTTGGTGCTTTCCATGATCACATCATCCCCTCCCTCTTCAAAAAGATTTGTCCTCAAATCTGTTTTATCTGCAATAGAGGGGACCAAGTCAGTAACATCAAAGTTTGAAATCAGGTTACACTTACCTTGCAAGCCTCTTTGATAGGCATTGTTGCTGACTGGTTCGGATATATAGAAGGCATTGATCCATTTAGTTCCTGATTCATTACTCAAACCAGATACATTGAAACAAAACAAGTTAGCGCATAAAAATTTATCAAAGAGTAATAATCTGATCCCAAATTGTGCTTTGCTCGGTTTTGGTTTGTGTGCTGCGTCTGGTGGTGCTTCTTTGATGAGAATGAAGCCAGTGATGTCTTGGTGCTTATCCTGATCCCAGTCAGGTGGCTTGAACCGCTTGTCTTCCACATTCTTGTCCTTTCTCCTTGTATGCTTCCAAGCTTCATCATAATCTGCACATGGCTCTTTTGACAAAAACAAGTGCATCATATCTGTGTAATAGATAAAAGAACTCTTGAAAACATGATCACTTACCTTAGCATGCTCACCTGGTCTCCATAGATAGGTTTGAGATGTTCTAAACTTAGCAAAATTCAAACAAAGCAGAGATAGGATCACCTGACTTGTAGAACCCATAACTCTTTCACCTGAGAAACTTTGGACATGATTCCAAATCGACGTGATAGCCTGATGAGTTAAGTTTCTAATGTAGTTGGTTTCATGGCCTAAATCGTTTTTGTTGATGAGATATGATCTTATGAATGCTCCTATATCACAGCTGGCGACTAGACAGTTTTCAAGATTTGCTTGTTGTGTCTCCAACTTAGCCAAGGATTCATCATTGATTCTCTGATCTTTATAGTCCCTATTTTCACCTGTACCTTTCTCAGCTTCTTTTGGACAAGTCAAGTGGGTTATCATGTCAAAGAAGGTATTGTAGACCAGTATGTTAACAAGGCACAAAACAATACATCTAGAACCATTTATCTCAAGTTTCAGAAGTGCAATGAGTTTATCAAAGAACGTGTTATATACTAAGATATCATCAACTAACAATCCCACACGTTTATAAACATGTTCAGCACACAAACAATCAATCTCAAGCTCAGAGATATTTGCAGATTTCAAAATTTCAAACCTAAAATCAGAATGATACAATTCCGGTTCATGCAACTTCCTAGGTTCTTTCAAGACATATGTGGATGCAAAACAATCATCAGTGTTCAAATCATGCCTACGAAAATTCACAACGAAACTTTTCTCTTCAGTTTTAGCAAATGAATCACAAGGTTGTCTAAAACAGAAATCAGTTTGTTTCAACTCAAGCTCTAAAACGTTTTCAAAGTGATCAAAGCTTTTGCTATATTTCAGAAACTGTTCAAGACTCAAAACATGACCAGAAATGTTTTTATTTTGATTTGGAAAACGTTTTTGATCAAAGAGGTTTTCTGGTTCCAGTCCTGTAAAAGATCTAAGCAAGTTATCAAAAACAGAATTTGAAACACAAAAATCTTTTACTTTGTCAAGACCAAAACGTTTTATGTCTTTAGTACTCACTTTAACACACATTATAGGCACAGAACTAACCACTTTAGCTTCCTTACAGTGCTTTTGCTGGTTATGAGACAAGGGTTTAGGAGTTGGGTTAGACTGCAAGCTGTTCTGATGTTCCAACTCTTCTCCTTGTGTTGATTGCTCTGGTTCTTCCTCTGCTGATTCTTCTTTTGCAACCTGTGAAACTAAAACATGGCTACTCGGTTGCACCGGTTCAATAAAAGTTAGTTCATCACAAGAAGTACTGAAATTGAATTCAGGCTGAGGTAAGAAACGAGAACACTCTTGTTCTGTCCCAAACTTTCTTTTTACCAAAGATGTTTCTGTTTGAGCTTCTTGAGTTGGTGCAGTTAAATCTGATTGTGCAGCTGAGTCTGGTTCTTGGTGCTGTGATGAACGTCCAGGGTTGGTCCTCTTGAATTGCTTCTCCACATCCATCATTACTTGTAATAACTTCTTTTTATCTTCCTCACTGAACCAGGAATGTTTTTCTGTTTTATCTTTGCTGTAACAGGTTACTGCCTTGCTAGATGTGACTTCCTTCACTGGAGACTTTAGGGAAGTGTTGCCTTTGGATGCATACTTTTCCCTTAGTAACAACTTTAGGCTCTCCCACGTGGTGATAGTTGGTTCCTTGTAGAACCTGCGATCATCTTCTTCTTGCAACCACCACTTATAAGCGTTTCCTTTGAGTTGAGAAATTGCAAAAGCTAATCTTTCCTTCTTCAATATTCTATTGTAATGCAGCCACTTGTCCATGGTTCTTTCCCACTCTAGATAGTCACCTTTTCCTGAAAAAGCATAGAGTCGAATATCAGTAAGTGGTTTATAATCAGAACAAAGATCAATTGATTTAGGAGTGAGAGAAGATTGGCGTGGTCTTCTCCATGTGTTGGCTGGTTGCTTGAAGTGTGGCTCTCCACGACCATTAGCTTGTTGGAGATCCTGTATAAACTCCTGCCAGAGTTTATCATGGCTGGTTTTCATCATCTGCTGCAGCTGAGCATTCATAGCTTTAAGTAACAGCCTTTCATCCTTAGTGAGGACTCCTTTCTGATCTCCTGCCATGGTACCAACGTTGCTTCCTCCTCAGACTCGGTCCCTATTGCTTCCTGCACAAAGGAAAACGAAAATAACCAGTAAAAGGTTTCTAGGTAACAAGACAAGCAAAAAGGAAAAAGGAGAACACGAAATCAAGCTTGTTTTGCAAGACAAAAGCAAAAAGGATAATTCGGCTAGGTAAAAAGGAACTAGGGTTTCTGATTTCAAGCAAAAAGGAAATTCTTTAAACTTTGTCTAAACTTCTCTAAGGTTCTCTAGCAGCCTAAACAACCTTAATCTACTCGTGTTCAAGGTAATTAAGTTGATTTGCAGAAGAAACTAAGTGATCTAAAGAGACAAGACCTTATGCGGCTAGGTTTAACAACTAGGGTTTCCGCAAGCAAAAAGGAAAATCTCTTAAACCTTGTCTAATCTCTATGAAATTCGAGCAGCCCTAAACAGATTAGATCTACTGCTTATTCAAGATGCTAGAGATGAAACACGGATGAAACAAAAAGAACAAGAGAGAAAACGAGTACTTCCCAACCAAAGTTGCTCTGATACCACTTGATGCGCCCCTAGGATGCTCTTTGGTTGATGGGAATGGATAGATCCTTGCAAGAACGAATCAGAGACTCAAGTTCTTCAAGGTTTGTGGATTGAATGGTGACACAAGAGGGATGGATGATCTCTTGATACTCCTAGGCAACTGATCTGGATATGACACACCAAATAAGAAGCCCTTAACTCTGGATATTACACACCAGAAACCTTCAACTCGTCAAAGACAAGAGAGAAGAGAGAAAACTAGGTTTTTTTGATAAAAGATTGCGTGTCTACAATAGGGTTAGGGAAAGCCCTTAAATAAAAGAAACCAGAGAACATACTCTCTAGGGTTTCGAAAACTTTAAAAAATGGAAACTATAGTTTATAACATAATATAAGCTTAAAATGTAATACTTCTACTGGACTTGGTCCGAGATAGAGCCTAAGTGATTTGTAAGACAAGTCGTGGCCTCGTTAAAAACCTTCCTCCGGAAAACCTCGTGGGACAAAACCAAAAGCAAGGAAAAGAGCACGCACCCCATGTCTTGCCTAGACACTAACTCAGCTTGATGTAGAGATGGCTTGAATGGTGTTCAAGACATCTCGGATCAAACCTTGTCCAAGACCTTCTTCTTGTTGTGGATGTGAAGTGAGTAATCCTACAACAGTCTCCTTAAGTTTCTTGACTCTGGAATGAGTCATGGGACCTTCTGGAATGGCTAGAGCATCTTCACCAGGCTGCTGGTGCTTTGTGGCATCATGGGGCTCGTCTAAGATCTCTTTGCCCTCTTCCATGATCACATCATATTCCTTGGTGCTTTCCATGATCACATCAGTCTTGCTGGATTCTATAGGAGATTTGTGAAAGACTTTAGCACCATTGCTGCACCTCTCACTGAAGTGATCAAGAAAACTGTGGGTTTCACTTGGGGTCCAGCTCAAGAAGAGGCTTTCAATCTGTTAAAAGGGAAGTTGACTAATGCACCACTTCTTATGCTTCCTGATTTTGTAAAAACTTTTGAAATAGAGTGTGATGCTTCAGGTGTAGGTATTGGGGCAGTTCTAATGCAGGAGAAGAAACCCATAGCTTATTTCAGTGAAAAGCTTGGAGGTGCAACGTTGAACTATCCAACCTATGACAAAGAGCTCTATGCCCTGATCCGCGCACTCCAGACTTGGCAGCACTATCTCTGGCCCAAGGAGTTTTTCATTCATACTGATCATGAATCCTTGAAACACTTGAAGGGTCAGCAAAAGCTCAACAAAAGACATGCCAAATGGGTGGAGTTCCTGGAAACATTTCCTTATGTCATTCAGTACAAACAAGGTAAGGAGAATGTGGTTGCTGATGCCCTTTCTCGGAGGTACACTCTTCTCTCTACTTTGGAAACTCAACTCCTCGGTTTTGAACAGATTAAGTCATACTATGCCACTGATCCTGATTTCAAAGAACTCTATCTTAAGTGTGACAAGATTGCTGTAGAAAAACATTTCAAGAATGATGGCTTTCTGTTTTATGAATCAAGATTGTGTGTTCCTAACTGTTCTTTGAGAGATCTCTTTGTCAGGGAAGCACATGGAGGAGGATTGATGGGTCATTTTGGCATTGACAAAACTTTGAAGAGTTTGCAGCATCACTTTTACTGGCCGAGAATGAGAAAAGATGTGGAGAAGCTGTGTAATCAGTGTATTACTTGCAAACAAGCCAAAGCAACAAACCAAACCAAAGGTATGTATATGCCTCTGCCTATTCCATCTGAACCATGGGTAGATATCTCAATGGATTTTGTGCTTGGATTGCCTAGAACTAGTAAGGGAAGAGATTCCATCTTTGTTGTAGTAGATAGATTCTCTAAGATGGCTCATTTTATTCCCTGTAACAAAACTGATGATGCTTCTTTGGTTGCTGATTTGTTCTTTAGAGAAGTGGTTAGATTGCATGGAATGCCTAGGTCCATTGTGTCTGATAGAGATACTAAGTTCTTGAGTCATTTCTGGAAAACATTGTGGGCTAAACTTGGAACCAAATTGCTGTTTTCTACTACTTGTCATCCTCAGACTGATGGACAAACTGAAGTAGTTAATAGATCCCTGTCTACTCTCTTGCGTGCAATCATTAAAAAGAATCTTAAGAGTTGGGAGGATTGTTTGCCTCATGTCGAATTTGCATACAACCATTCTGTTCATAGGGCTACTAAGTTTTCTCCATTTCAGATTGTTTATGTGTTTAGCCCTTTGACTCCTTTGGATATGTTGTCTTTGCCTTTGAAAGAACAAGCTAACCTTGATGGCAAGCAGAAGGCCGAGTTTGTTGTGTCTTTGCATAAACAGGTTAAGGAGAACATTGAAGCCATGACAAAGCAGTATGAGAAGTATGCCAACAAAGGAAGGCGTGAACTGATCTTTAACCCTGGAGACTTGGTGTGGATACACCTCAGGAAGGATAGATTCCCAAATGAAAGAAAGTCGAAACTAATGAAAAGAAGAGATGGTCCTTTCAAAGTCCTTGAGCGAATCAACAACAATGCATACAAGATTGATCTTCAAGGTAAGTATTTTGTGAGTTCAACTTTCAATGTGTCTGACTTGGCTCCTTTTCATGCAGATCATTTGGATTTGAGGACAAATCCTTTCAAAGGAGGAGGAGATGATGCAATCCAGGACGAGTCAACCTTAGAGGAACCTGATGATGAACCTGAATGGATGCAAGAATCAAGTTATTATCAAGAAGATGGCGTGGATCAGGCCCAAAATGAAGATGTCTCTCTCTCAGCCCAAAAGAAGCCCAAATACCAGAAAGAAGATCCATTTGTCATATCTGTTGGGCCCATCACGAGATCCAGGTCCAAGAAACTAATTAAGAAGATTGTTGGCCTTATTCAGAACCAAGAAAGTGAAAAAGAGATCCTTGGCCCAATCACCACCATCCCAACCACCTTCAATTATTCTGCTGTTTCCTATAACAGCTAGTTTATTTATGTTTTTGTTTTATTTCTTTTCCCTAGGTGCTCATGCACGAAACTACAACTCTCAAGGCCCTCATGCACGAGTTGCTCTTGATTTTCCCTTTAAATTGTTGCTTTGTTTCAGTTCTGAACTCAATCATCATTTTTATCAAAAACTCTTTTCTTCTTGGTGATTCATTTGTTCTTTGAACAACTTGATTGTGAGGTGTGTGAACCCAAAACAATCAACAAGCTCTCAAACTGACTGGTGTGTCGAATCCAGAGTCAGAGAGAGGAGTATCTGAGGCCATTCCGCAACCTCAGTGTATCAATCCATCGATTCCCCTTCAACCCAGCCATATATCAACCCTATTTCGTCCATCAAACCAATATCCATCAAAACCATCATCTTTCAATCTGTTACAAAGTAGATCCAACCAAAATCAGAGTAGAAATCCTAGGGAAGAAGTCATTAGCCATAGATCCCACTCCAAGTTAACTGCCAAAGATAGGATGATCCTTATGGTGTGTAGTTTGGCGACTGGTGCAAAAGTATCAAGGTAGTCTTCCCCATAGGTCTGAGTGAAGCCCCTTGCTACTAGTCTTGTTTTGCGCCTCTCCACTGTACCATCCGCATTGTACTTGATTGTGAAGATCCAACGACTTGTTACAGCTTTCTTGGCTTTGGGAAGCTCCACTTCATACCATGTATCATTGACAATCATTGCATTTGTTTCATTTCCAACTGATTCTCTCCACTCCTTATGCTCCATAGCTTCCTCATAAGACTTTGGAATGTATTCCTGGTCCAGTTCTCCAATGAACACAACATGTTCTTGAGGATACTGAGCTAGGGAGCAAACAGCTTGGATAGGATGTGCTACTGCCTGAGAATTGAAGTACACCCTTGTGTTGATCCAGTAAGAAGCTGGTTGTTTGATTCTGGTACTCCTCCTTAGTGGTGGTTGTGCTTCCTCCTCATCATCTGAAGACTGAGTTTCATTTAACACTGAACCCTCTTGTTCTTGTTGCTCAGCTTGATCATGAGTTGTTGCTGAGGTATCCTGTTGTGGCTCAGCCAGATTGTCATTGCCCCCCTCATGATCAAGGTGAGGAACCCCAATCTCATCAATACTTGACTCAGTTTCAGTAGGTGGTGTTGGGTCCCTCCTGGTATCCTTTGGTTCAGTTTCCACCCTTGCTTCAGGCATACTGACCCCAAGACTTTCCATCACACGCCTAAGATTGCTTGCTCTATCAGAGGCTGATTGGGATAGGTTTTCCAGCTCATCCCAACTCTTGTCATCATAATACCCTCTTGATTCTACAAATTTCACATCCCTACACACCATGACTCTCCTAGTCTCTGGTGAATAACACTTGTACCCTTTTTGGTTTGGGGAGTACCCAATGAACATTGCCCTTGTACTCTTAGCCTCTAGCTTGTTCCTTTGCTCTCCTGGTATCAAAAAAAAAACAAAGACACCCAAACACACGCATATGATCTATAGATGGTCTGGTTTTGTTGAGTACCTCAAATGGAGAGTGATCCTGTAGAATTCTGGTGGGAATTCGGTTAATCAAATAGCAGGCTGTCAATACTGCATCTCCCCAAAATCTTTTGGGTACACTCGTAT
This sequence comes from Moricandia arvensis, assembly GCA_905132765.1. Lineage (NCBI taxonomy): Eukaryota > Viridiplantae > Streptophyta > Magnoliopsida > Brassicales > Brassicaceae > Moricandia > Moricandia arvensis. The sequence continues at coordinate 12,739 of CAJHQP010007024.1, read as the reverse complement.
GGAACATCATGCTCCTGGCAACCTCCATGAGGTGTCTATTCTTTCTCTCAGCTACACCATTCTGTTGAGGTGTGTATGGGCAGCTGGTTTGATGGATCACCCCATGCTTTGCTAAGTGTTGTTGAAATGCATTGCTTGTGTATTCCCCTCCATTATCTGATCTAAAAAATTTTATCTTGGCATTGAAATGGTTAGACACATAACTCTGAAAATTTATAAAAGCTTCTAAGACCCTATCTTTTGATTGCAGCAGTGTGATCCATGTGTATTTAGACTTCTCATCTATGAATGTCACAAAGTATCTATGATGTTCTCTAGATGCACATGGAGCAGTCCAAACATCAGAGTGAATAAGGTCAAAGCAATTTTTATAGATAGTACTTGACCTAGGGAACACATTTTTGCAATGCTTGCCTAAGATACAAGCCTCACAATCACTTTTAAAAGAAATACTAGGAAGCATGATGTTCAAGGCACGAGAATGGGGATGTCCTAATCTAGCATGCCACATTACATCTTTAGGGAAATTAAAACTTGAATTTAAAGCAGAATATAAATCGGTTGCAAGCTTGGTGTCTTCAAGCAAGTACAAGTCTCCCTTGGTCACACTGTTAACTTGAAGAGAAGAAATGAACATCTAAAGCTAAATGATGAAGATGATCTAAAGTGCAAAGTTAGGGCAAAACCTCCGGAAAAGTTTATCAAGGCTTAAGGAGTATCCAGAGGCTTGGCTAGAGTCAGAAAGAAGTCCAAGAAGGGCTTATACTGAAGTAGGAAGGCAATGGAAGAGTTTGGCAGGGTTTGGAAGAGAATGGTTGATGTGCAAAGTTCGGGTCGTCCGTACTGTACGGCCGTACGGACTGTACGGACCGTACGGACATGGTCGACCCAGAATGTACTTTTCTCAACCTTTCAAGCCATTTTAGGCTTGTGCAATATCCGGGACCAAAGTGTACGGCCAAGGAGTCCGTACACTCCTCTTTGGAGAAGACTTGGGTCTCAAGGCAAGGATATGGGCGAGTATGGTTATCCAAGGGAGAAAGATCCTTTTGGCATCTTCAAGATGCCTTAGGAAGCAACCAGGAAGCAACCAGGAAGGTGCCTTTCCCAGCTCATACTCGCAGCCATTCCTGTCCACACATTCAGTCCGCAAGCCAGCACAAGACAGGCTGTCTCTTGACCAAGGTGAGCTGCAATAAGGGCCTAGTATTTCAAATACTGAATGGAGACTGCTTTTGGTCCAGATACACTTCTCCTCTCCTACAATCATCCTTTACTACACAGATTGCCTCCCATCCAGAGATCATCCTAGCCGTTCATCCTTCTTCAAGTGTTTCTATCCATAGGATCTAGGTTTATTAATCTGCTACTTGTATTGCCTATATAAAGCCATAAGTGGCGATTGTAAACCCTAAGGGGAGTAAGGGGGATTTCCCCTCTCCACTTCTATAAACAAAAGCTTAGTGTTCTTGAATCAGTCTCTCTTAGTCTATCCCTTTCTTAATCTATCAAATCTCTCTAAACTCTCCTAATCTCTGTTTCTGGTTCAAGTAAACACTAAGTAGACCAGATCCACTCTCTTCACCATTTCGTGTTCTCTCTTACCCCAAAGGGGATTGTTCATCCTGTTCTTCACACACACGAGTCCATACTCTGAAAATCTAACACACACCTTTGCCAAGAAACCTACTAGTTTCAATATCCTGAAAGTAGACATCATTAGGAGTGAAGGTAACCTTGCAATTCAAGTCATTAGTTGCTCTCTTAACTGATAACAGGTTGGATGTGAAACTAGGCATGTAAAAAGCTTTAACAATATTGTTCCTGCCTTAGGTTATTTGAAAAAGATTCTAAAGCTTTTTGCATGCCTAGTTTCACATCAATATTTTTAAGGTGTGTGAAGAATCTCTCAACATTCTTTAACCTTTAATTGGCACTCTTTCTCCATTGGCTATCATAACATTTCCTAAGGCAGGAACAATATTTTTAATCAAGTTTAGATCACTAATCATGTGGTGACTAGCTCCTGAATCTATAACTAAGGGTTTTGTCAATTCATGATGTGATCATGGACCGGATCACTAAGGAGAACAAGGAGAGTCTAGATGAGCCACATGAAGCCACATTGCACCAGCAGCCTGGTGATGATGTTCTAGCCATTCCTGAAGGTCCCATGACTCGTTCCAGAGTCAAGAAGCTTAAAGAGAATGTTGTTGGATTACTCACTTCACATCCACAACAAGAAAGTCTTGGACAAGGTCTGATCCGAGATGTCTTGATCACAATTCAAGCCATCTCTACATCAAGCTGAGTTAGTGTCTAGGCAAGACATGGGGTGCGTGCTCTTTTCCTTGCTTTTGGTTTTGTCCCACGAGGTTTTCCGGAGGAAGGTTTTTAACGAGGCCACAACTTGTCTTCACATCACTTAGGCCCTATTCTTGGTCCAAGGCTAAAGAAGTTTACATTTTTATGTCATTTAAAAGCTTATGTTAAAGTTAAAATATAGTTTCCTTTTTGCTTATTTCTGAAACCCTAGAGAGCATGTTCTCGGTTTCTCTTTATTTAAATGGGTCTCTAAACCCTATTGTACTCATCAATCCTTTAATCATCGAGTATTCTTTTCTTCTTGTTGGCTCTCTCTCTAAGACAAGTTGTCGAGTTCTTTTGGTGTGTAGTATCCAGGAAACCTAAGGGTGTTTGCTTGGTGTGTTATATCCGAGTTATTCATCTAGGAGTATCAAGAGATCTTATCATCCCTCTTGTGTCACCAATCGATCCACAACCTTGAGGAACTTGAGTCTCTGATTCGTTCTTGCAAGGATCTATCCACTCCCATCAACCAAAGAGCATCCTAGGGGCGCATCAAGTGGTATCAGAACACCTTTGGTTGGGAAGTACTCGTTTTCTCTCTTGTTATTTTTGTTTTCATCCGTGTTTCATCTCTATCATCTTGTTAAGCAATAGTTCTAATTTGTTTAGGGCTGCTCGAGTTTCATAAGAGTTTAGACAAGGTTTTAAGCTTTTTCCTTTTTGCTTGCGAGAAAACCCTAAAGAGAGAAACCCTAGCCGCCTAAGTTCTTTGCTTTTTAGATCACTTTGTTTCATCTGTTTAACTTGTTAATCACCTTGAACGCGAGTAGATTAAGGTTGTTTAGGGTGCTGGAAAAGCTTAGAAAAGTTTAGACAAGATTTGAAGAATTTCCTTTTTACTAGAAATCGGCAACCCTAATCTCCTTTTTGCTTGTAGCGATTATCCTTTTTACTTGTAGCGATTATCCTTTTTACTTTTGTCTTGCAGAAGAAGCTTTAGTTTGTTTTATCCTTTTTCCTTTTTGCTTGTCTTGTTACCTAGAAACCTTTTACTGGTTATTTTGTTTACCTTTGTGCAGGAAGCATGGGATCCGAGTCTGAAGAAGAAGCTGCACTCGTCAGGAAAAACAAGCTTCTCATGGAGGCTATGTCGGCTCAACTCAATCAGAACATGGTAGCAACCATGACCGAGATGATGAGGACCAACCTCAATGACATCCGGAGAGAGCTCAGAGAAGACATAAGGAGAGCTACTAGTCAATTGCCAGACCGAGAGGCTAGGAGAGAAGAGAGACCTCATGCAACTCGCCAAGAGCATGCTGGTTATGAGGAGACTGACAATGAGTATGAACACCTCAGTTCATCCTCAAGACAAAGCCAAAGAAGACATAGGCGTGTCCAAGAAAGAAGGATGAACCAGGGAGATGAGCTTGCTGGTTTGAAGATAAAGATACCCCCATTCCATGGCAAAGCTGATCCGGATGCCTACCTTGAGTGGGAGAAGAAGATTGAGCTAGTCTTTCAGTGTAAGCAGTACACAAACCACAAGAAGATTCAGATTGCTGCTACTGAATTCTATGACTATGCTCTAAGTTGGTGGGATCAGTACATCACAACTCGTAGAAGGAATGGAGAGGAACCAGTTGAGACTTGGACAGAGATGAAGTCTATCATGCGCAAGAGGTTTGTTCCAAGTCACTACCACAGAGACTTGCATCACCGGCTTAGAAAGCTTACTCAAGGTTCAAGATCAGTGGAGGAGTATTACCAGGAGATGGAGGTGCTCATGCTAAGAGCTAGCATATCAGAAGATAGAGAAGCAACCATGTCAAGGTTCCTGTGTGGTTTAAACCGAGAGATACAAGCCAATGTTGAGATGCAACATTATGTGGAGCTTGAAGAGATGCTACACAAGGCTATTCTTGTGGAGCAACAGCTCAAGAGGAAGGGACATTCACGCAACCACTATGGCTCTAACCGGTTACACAACACCAAGGAAGAGAAGTCACCTTACCCTAAGGAGTCTAAACCGTTCCAGAAGGATCACAAGTCCTATCCAAGAGAAGAGACCAAACCAAGCAGTGCTCTTGACAAGGGCAAAGGCAAGGTTGAAGCTTCTAGTTCCAGAGCTCGTGATGTCAAGTGTTTCAAGTGCCAAGGAAGAGGTCATTATGCCAATGAATGTACCAACAAGAGAGTCATGATCTTGCTGGAAGATGGAGAGTATGCCTCAGAAGATGACAACACCGAGTCTGACCAAGAAGACACTGAAGAAGAACATGAAGAAGGACCAGTCCAGGGGAAGCTTTTAGTAGCTAGAAGGCTTCTAAGCTTGCAAAACAAGGCTGAGGAGCTAGAGCAACGTGAGAACCTATTCTACACCCGATGCTTGGTCCAAGGAAAAGTGTGCAGCCTCATTGTTGATGGAGGCAGTTGTGTGAATGCTGTGAGTGAAACTATGGTCAAGAAGTTGGGATTGAAGGTTCAGAAGCATCCCAAACCTTACCGGCTACAATGGCTGAATGAAGAAGGCACCATGAAGGTTTCAAGTCAAGTCCTTATTCCCTTAGCCATTGGGAGGTATGAAGATGAAGTCTTGTGTGATGTGTTGCCTATGGAAGCTGGTCACATACTTCTTGGAAGACCTTGGCAATCTGATCGCCGAGTTATCCATGATGGCTTCACCAACAAGCACTCCTTTGAGTTCAAGGGACGCAAGACCACCCTGGTTCCCTTGACACCTAAGGAAGTTCAACAGGATCAGATTCAACTCCAAAAGAAGAAGCAGATTGATCTAAAACCGGCTAGAACTAAGCAGCCAAACTTCTATGCTAACATGGGTGATATCAAAAGAACTCTCTACTCTAAACAATCTGCTATCTTACTTGTGTTTAAAGAAACTCTTTTGAACTTAACAGATTCTACACCGGTGTATCCGAGTGAAATGGTTTCTCTTTTGCAGGAGTTTCAAGATGTATTTCCAGAAGACAATCCCATTGGTTTACCACCTTTGAGAGGGATTGAGCACCAGATAGACTTTTTTCCAGGATCTACACTTCCAAACCGTCCAGCATACAGAACCAACCCGGTTGAGACCAAGGAGTTGCAAAGACAAGTAGAGGAACTCATGGAGAAGGGCTATATCCGAGAGAGTTTGAGCCCATGTGCTGTACCAGTGCTCCTAGTGCCTAAGAAGGATGGTACATGGCGTATTGTAAGTTTAAGAGAGTTTAAGAGAGAATGAGCTGAAGAACAGCTAGAACATGAAGAACATTTAATGAAAGAGAGAGGAGGAGAGTATTTTCGTGAGAGAAGAGAGAGAGAGAGTAAAGAAGTAAAGAGGAGGTTTCTTTCTCCTTAATTAATTCTTTCTGCCTACTACATTGTTTTATAGGGAATCAGACAGAGAGAGAGGACAATGACATTTAGAAACAAACAAAACAGGAACAATAAACTAATGCAAGTGGTCCTGGTCCTCTCTGGTCGAGATTCCTGATGCTGAGAGTGACCTCTCCTAACAGTCCACTCTTGCCTGATTTGAATCATGTGAATTCTCCTATTTTGAATTCAAACTTGGTCCAGAGAGCACTCCTCCCACGTGAGTAAGGTTGGCAAGTGAGTGAGACTTGCCTTGTCTTCCAAGTCAAGCTAGGTCTTCTCTTGGATGACTTGAGTTCCAAGTCTTGTACGGAATGCCTTGTTCCTCAAGTCTCTGAGTTCCTTCTCCACTTTGTCCATTATGATCAGTGTCTCTCATTCTCTTCTGGTTATTCATCTCAATACGTATGTGTGTTGATTGTAGATCAATCAACAACATCACAGTTAAGTATCGCCACCCTATCCCTAGACTTGATGATATGCTTGATGAATTGCATGGTTCTTGCATCTTTTCTAAGATAGATTTAAAATGTGGTTATCATCAGATTAGGATGAAAGAAGGAGATGAATGGAAAACTGCATTCAAAACTAAACATGGATTATATGAGTGGTTACTTATGCCATTTGGATTAACCAATGCACCTAGTACATTCATGAGGTTAATGAATCATGTTCTTAGGTCATTCATAGGCATTTCAGTTGTAGTATACTTTGATGACATCTTAGTATATAGCAAAAACTTAGAAGAACATCTAGAACATCTTAGGGCTGTCCTGAATGTTTTAAGAAATGAAAAGCTTTATGCCAACTTGAAGAAGTGCACCTTTTGCACGGATAACTTGGTTTTCCTAGGCTTTGTTGTGAGTGCAGATGGAGTTAAGGTCGATGAGGAGAAGATCAAAGCCATCAAAGACTGGCCGAGTCCAACCACAGTAGGAGAAGTGAGGAGTTTCCATGGGCTTGCTGGGTTCTATAGGCGATTTGTGAGAGACTTTAGCACCATTGCAGCTCCCTTGACTGAAGTGATAAAGAAGGATGTTGGATTCAAGTGGGGAGAAGCACAAGAGAAGGCTTTCCAGAGCCTAAAAGAGAAGCTTACTCAATCACCTCTTCTTATGCTTCCTGACTTTACTAAAACTTTTGAAATAGAATGTGATGCCTCAGGAATTGGAATTGGTGCTGTATTGATGCAGGATAGGAAACCTATAGCCTACTTCAGTGAGAAGCTTGGAGGAGCCACTCTCAACTATGCAACCTATGACAAAGAGCTCTATGCCTTGGTGAGGGCATTACAAACGTGGCAACATTACTTGTGGCCCAAGGAGTTTGTCATACACACTGATCATGAGTCCCTAAAGTATCTAAAAGGGCAGAGTAAGCTTAGCAAGAGACACGCAAGGTGGGTTGAGTTCATTGAGACCTTCCCATACGTGATCAAGTATAAACAAGGTAAGGAGAACATAGTTGCTGATGCACTATCTCGGAGGTATGTTCTCTTGACCACTCTAGATGCTAAGTTGCTTGGGTTTGAGCAGATAAAGATATGTATGATACTGACCATGATTTCAAGGAAGCTTATGCTTCTTGTGAGAAGTTTGCTGCAGGGCATTACTTTAGACAAGAAGGCTACTTGTTTTATGACAATAGGTTATGTGTGCCTAACTGCTCTTTGAGAGATCTTTTTGTCAGGGAATCCCATGGGGGCAGTCTAATGGGACACTTTGGGATTGCCAAGACCTTAAAAGTTTTGCAGGATCACTTCTATTGGCTGCATATGAAGAGAGATGTGGAGAGAATCTGTGGGAGGTGTGCTACTTGCAAGCATGCCAAGTCCCAAGTCCAATCCCAGGGTTTGTATACTCCTTTACCCATTCCACACCATCCCTGGAATGAAATTTCCATGGACTTTGTTGTAGGATTGCCTAGGACTAGAACCGGAAAGGACTCAATCTTTGTTGTTGTTGATAGGTTCTCTAAGATGGCACATTTCATAGCATGTCATAAGACTGATGATGCATTGCATGTTGCTAACCTGTTCTTTAAAGAAGTTGTTCGTTTGCATGGCATGCCTAGAACTATAGTTTCTGATAGGGACACTAAGTTTCTTAGTTACTTCTTGATGCGTCCCTAGGATGCTCTTTGGTTGATTGGGATGGATAGATCCTTGCAAGAACGAATCAGAGACTCAAGTTCTTCAAGGTTTGTGGATTGAATGGTGACACAAGAGGGATGGATGATCTCTTGATACTCCTAGGCAACTGATCTGGATATGACACACCAAATAAGAAGCCCTTAACTCTGGATATTACACACCAGAAACCTTCAACTCAATTTCTAGAGAGAGAGAGCCGTCAAGAGAGAAAAGAACTCGAAGTTTATTGATTGCTTGAGTACAATAGGGTTTAGGGAACCCTTTAAATAAAAAGAAACCAGAGAACAGGCTCTCTAGGGTTTCGAAAATAGTAAAAAGGAAAACTATGGTTTAAAAATAACATAAGCTTTAAAATGAAATAAAATGTAAACTTCTGCTAGTCTTGGGCCGAGATAGAGCCTAAGTGATGTGTAAGACAAGTTGTGGCCTCGTTAAAAACCTTCCTCCGGAAAACCTCGTGGGACAAAACCAAAAGCAAGGAAAAGAGCACACACCAAATGTCTTGCCTAGACACTAACTCAGCTTGATGTAGAGATGGCTTGAATGGTGTTCAAGACATCTCGGATCAAACCTTGTCCAAGACCTTCTTCTTGTTGTGGATGTGAAGTGAGTAATCCTACAACAGTCTCCTTAAGTTTCTTGACTCTGGAATGAGTCATGGGACCTTCTGGAATGGCTAGAGCATCTTCACCAGGCTGCTGGTGCTTTGTGGCATCATGGGGCTCGTCTAAGATCTCTTTGCCCTCTTCCACGATCACATCATATTCCTTGGTGCTTTCCATGATCACATCATCCCCTCCCTCTTCAAAAAGATTTGTCCTCAAATCTGTTTTATCTGCAATAGAGGGGACCAAGTCAGTAACATCAAAGTTTGAAATCAGGTTACACTTACCTTGCAAGCCTCTTTGATAGGCATTGTTGCTGACTGGTTCGGATATATAGAAGGCATTGATCCATTTAGTTCCTGATTCATTACTCAAACCAGATACATTGAAACAAAACAAGTTAGCGCATAAAAATTTATCAAAGAGTAATAATCTGATCCCAAATTGTGCTTTGCTCGGTTTTGGTTTGTGTGCTGCGTCTGGTGGTGCTTCTTTGATGAGAATGAAGCCAGTGATGTCTTGGTGCTTATCCTGATCCCAGTCAGGTGGCTTGAACCGCTTGTCTTCCACATTCTTGTCCTTTCTCCTTGTATGCTTCCAAGCTTCATCATAATCTGCACATGGCTCTTTTGACAAAAACAAGTGCATCATATCTGTGTAATAGATAAAAGAACTCTTGAAAACATGATCACTTACCTTAGCATGCTCACCTGGTCTCCATAGATAGGTTTGAGATGTTCTAAACTTAGCAAAATTCAAACAAAGCAGAGATAGGATCACCTGACTTGTAGAACCCATAACTCTTTCACCTGAGAAGCTTTGGACATGATTCAAAATCGACGTGAGAGCCTGATGAGTTAAGTTTCTAATGAAGTTGGTTTCATGGCCTAAACCGTTTTGTTTGATGACATAGGATCTTCTGACTGCTCCTATATCACAGCTGGCGACTAGACAGTTTTCAAGATTTGCTTGATGCTTCTCCCACTTAGCCAAAGACTCATCATTGATACTCTGATCAATGTAGCTCCTCTTTTCACCTGTACCTTTCTCAGCTTGTTTTGAACAAGTCAAGTGTGTTATCAGGTCAAAGAAAGTATTATAGACAAGGATGTCTCCAGAGCACAAAATAGTATGTCTCTTCCATCTATTATGCATATCAAAGAAAATATTACAGACCCAAATATCATCAAGGATCAAGTTCACATATTCTGAAGCAGAGAGTTCTAGTTTCAATTGTGCAACAGGTTTATCAAAGAAAGTGTTATACACTAGAATATCCTCAAAGAACAGTACTACACGTTTAGGATTATTTTCAGCACACAAACAATCAGTCTCAAGCTCAGAGATATTTGTAGATTTCAAAATTTCAAACTTAACATCAGAATGATGCAATTTCGGTTCATGCAACTTCCTAGGTTCTTTCAAGACATATGTGGATGCAAAACAATCATCAGTGATCAAATCATGCCTAGGAAAATTCACAACGAAACTCTTCTCTTCAGTTCTAGCAAATGAATCACAAGGTTGTCTAAAACAGAAATCAGTTTGTTTCAACTCAAGCTCTAAAACCTTTTCAAAGTGATCAAAGCTTTTGCTATATTTCAGAAACTGATCAAGACTCAAAACTTGACCAGAAATGTTGTTTTTATTATTTGAAAATGTTTTTGATTAAAGAGGTTTTCTGGTTCCAGTCCTTTAAAAGATCTAAGCAAATTATCAAAAACAGAATTTGAAACACAAAATTTTTTTACTTTGTCAAGAGCAAAACGTTTTATGTCTTTAGTACTCACTTTAACACACATTATAGGCACAGAACTAACCACTTTAGCTTCCTTACAGTGCTTTTTCTGGTTATGAGACAAGGGTTTAGGAGTTGGGTTAGACTGCAAGCTGTGCTGATGTTCCAACTCTTCTCCTTGTGTTGATTGCTCTGGTTCTCTATCCACTGATTCTTTTTTTGCAACCTGTGACACTAAAACAAGGCTACTCGGTTGCACCGATTTAAGAAAAGTTAGTTCATCACAAGAAGTACTGAAATTGAATTCAGGCTGAGGTAAGAAAAGAGAACACTCTTGTTCTGTCCCAAACTTTCTTTTTACCAAAGATGTTTCTGTTTGAGCTTCTTGAGTTGGTGCAGTTAAATCTGATTGTGCAGCTGAGTCTGGTTCTGCAAGTTTGAGGTCTGAGACATCAGTGAATGGCGCTTGGTTCTGTACTTCTAAGGATGGACGTGTAGTCTTAGCCTGATTGAGTTGTTTCTCCACATCCCTAAACGTTTGTGAAATTGCCTTCCTTATGCTATCTTCAATGGGACACGTTGAGGTTTTGCTGGATGATCCAACTGGACTTGAGTTCTTGCTGTCTTGTTGTTTCTGAGCAGAGTTTGAAGAGCGTAGCTTGGTCTCTGGTTGCCTTTGAAGTACATCCTTGTGGTACTGTCTTGGAACATACTCTCTACGCATCAAAGTCTTCAGCTTATGCCAAGTTTCCACTGGTTCTCTTCCATCAAGTCTTCTGGACCTTATCAAGTGATTCCACCATCTCAAAGCATCACCACAAAACTCAGCAGTAGCCACTTGAACCTTACTTCTTCCAGCATAGCTTTGACAATTGAAAAACAACTCCATCTTCTCTTCCCACTCCACATATGCTGCCGGATCATCATCACCATAGAAAGGATGGATTCTTATCTTTTGGTCAGCAAACTTGTCTCTGCCTTCATGCCCACGTACCAGTCTTCTCTCTTTGCTTCTAGACTCAAGACTATGTCGAATATCTTGTTGGAGATCCTGTCTAAACTCCTTCCAAAGTTGATCAAGACTAGCTTTCATCTTCTGCTGTAGCTGAGCATTCACTGCCTTAAGTAACAGCCTTTCATCCTTAGTGAGGACTCCTTTCTGATCTCCTGCCATGGTACCTGCGACAAGAGAAAGATTAAGCCAGTAAGTAGTTCAAGGAGTACACGAGAAGTAAAAAGGAAAAAGATTAACACAAAAGGATAAGCTTGCTCAGCAAGATAAGAGGAAAAAGGATAGCGGCTAGGTTTTCCAATTCTAGGGCTTCCGCCTGCAAGCAAAAAGGAAATTCTTCTAAACCTTGTCTAAAACTTCTCTAAGATTTCAAGCAGCCTAACAACTTAGATCTACTCGTGTTCAAGGTGATTAACAAGATTTGCAGAAGAAAAAAAGTGATCTAGGGAGACAAGAACTTATGCGGCTAGGGTTTATCAACTAGGGTTTCTGCAAGAAAAAAGGAAAAAGTTTAAAACCTTGTCTAATCTCTATAAATTCGAGCAGCCCTAAACAGATTGGATCTACTGCTTATTCAAGATGATAGAGATGAAACACGGATGAAACAAAAAGAACAAGAGAGAAAACGAGACTTCCCAAACCAAAGTTGCTCTGATACCACTTGATGCGCCCCTAGGATGCTCTTTGGTTGATGGGAATGGATAGATCCTTGCAAGAACGAATCAGAGACTCAAGTTCTTCAAGGTTTGTGGATTGAATGGTGACACAAGAGGGATGGATGATCTCTTGATACTCCTAGGCAACTGATCTGGATATGACACACCAAATAAGAAGCCCTTAACTCTGGATATTACACACCAGAAACCTTCAACTCGTCAAAGACAAGAGAGAAGAGAGAAAACTAGGTTTTTTTGATAAAAGATTGCGTGTCTACAATAGGGTTAGGGAAAGCCCTTAAATAAAAGAAACCAGAGAACATACTCTCTAGGGTTTCGAAAACTTTAAAAAATGGAAACTATAGTTTATAACATAATATAAGCTTAAAATGTAATACTTCTACTGGACTTGGGCCGAGATAGAGCCTAAGTGATTTGTAAGACAAGTCGTGGCCTCGTTAAAAACCTTCCTCCGGAAAACCTCGTGGGACAAAACCAAAAGCAAGGAAAAGAGCACGCACCAAATGTCTTGCCTAGACACTAACTCAGCTTGATGTAGAGATGGCTTGAATGGTGATCAAGACATCTCGGATCAAACCTTGTCCAAGACTTTCTTCTTGTTGTGGATGTGAAGTGAGTAATCCAACAACATTCTCCTTAAGTTTCTTGACTCTGGAACGAGTCATGGGACCTTCTGGAATGGCTAGAGCATCATCACCAGGCTGCTGGTGCATTGTGGCTTCATGTGGCTCATCTAGACTCTCCTTGTTCTCCTTAGTGATCCGGTCCATGATCACATCATCTAAGCTCCCTTTGTCCTCTTTAGTAAGCTGGTCCATGATCACATCACTTCTGGAAGACACTTTGGTCTAAGCTAGGCACTAAACT